>PVJX010019243.1:0-35295 GCA_004027295.1 Dolichotis patagonum | reverse complement strand
GCTGAGCCACTGCCAAATCCCCTCCATTCAGCAGCCAGGTCCCTGCTGCTGTGCACTCCCCAGGGCAGAGTCTCTTGGAGGGCCCTGGAGCAGACAATAGCTGCCATCTTGGATACTGAGGAACCAAAAGGGAAATTCACAAGGATGTTTTAAGAAACTACAAATCAATAGGAGAAAGAAGGAACAGGTTCCAAAGATGACATAAATGCAAATAAAAATTTGAAAGCTACTAGAGTATCTCTTTGAATCATATTAATCTCCCCAAAGGAAAAAACTAAAGTTGAATCTTTGAGACCTGCGATTAGCAGTTTATCAGGCTCTATATGTCTGCTCATGCTGGTTCTGGCCACTGCCCACCACGTCTGAAAGGAAAACAAGATACATTTTACAAGCCTAGATAATTCACATCAACACTCAGAATCATATTATCCCAATTTAATGATCTCTCTCCCTTCTCCCTCTCTCTCTCTCTCTCTCTCTCTCTCTCACCTTCAAAACCAATTTGACCCATCAGCAAATGCTGAAGCAACATAATCAGACTGACCACCATATTACCAGGTTAGAAGGCTCTGGAATCTCCTTCTAGAGGTGGTTGGTAGGTTTTTTTCTGTCCTGAACAAAGAATCGGACAAACCAAGTGCAAAAGATAGTGAGGTTTACATTTATTAAAGGCAGGAAAAGAAACAGTGTGCAGACCAAGTGTGGGACTATTAAAAGTAGGAAAAGAAGTCCACTCTACAGGCTGAGAGCAGATCACTGTCCAAGAGAGAGCTTAGTGGCCGTGAGGCTAGTGGTGGCCATCTTTTGAATCCCCTTGCTCCTCAGGCTAAGGCCAGGTCCAGGCCCCAATCAAAAGCCTGCTTGTGTTTCTGCAAGGAGAGTTGAAGCTAAAATTTCCCGATTGTCTCCAAACACAGCGCTTTGGGCACTGTGCTTCTCCTACATCCCTGTGACTGACGGGTCACTCCCACTAGCTCAGCTGATTTCCTCCAACCCAATCTTCTTACTCAGCATGCTCCAGAGAGATCATTAGAAAGCTGTCAAGAGCCATGAAATAATTATATCTTTTCTCAAGCAAAATTATTATTTCCCCCATTTTATGTAAAGCAAACGTAAGTTACCCACATACATATGCATACACATCAATTATATGTACAAATATCCTCTGCACACCTACAAAATTCAAATATTCCAAGAGGCATATACTCAATCTAAAACCATTTACAACTACTTGAAATGATTTTTTCTATCATAATATTTCAACTTTCCTTCAGTCAAGATAATTTTTATCTAGTACCATGAAATATTTCAAATCATAGAATTAATCAAGATACACTCACCAGATGCATGACTGCCTGAGAAATAGTTATCCTTAAATGAAACATTTGCTTCTCCAAAGAGTTAATGAATACAAGACCACTTTTTATGTAATGTGGCATTTATCAAAATTTCCTCTGTATTTCCACCTCCATCTGAAATGCTCCAATGTTATTATGGAAATTTAACAAAGCTATCAGGCTGTTCACAAAGAATGAGAATATAGTTATTTATTAATTGATTTGTTCATTTGTTTGTTTTTTTTAAATTTATTTGTGTATAAGGTATTGAATACAGGGCTCTGTACACCCCAGCCCTTTGTTTTTATATTTCATTTTGAGACAGAGTCTCATGAAGTTGCTCAGTTTCCCAGGCTGAACTCAAATCTGGGATCCTACTCTCTCAGCTCCTAGAATCCTGGAATTACAGGTGTATGCCACCACACCCAGTTTCTGTGTTATTTGTGATACTTTAAAGAGTGACCCATTGTGTGTTAGCAAAATTTAAATCTACCATCATATTTTTTTCTTTTTTGCTTATTACTGTCACTGCTTTCAAATTACAATCTTATGCATTGTTGGGGACTTTCCAATGGAGTTTTAACATCTAAACATTTACACGTTAACTGGAAAGGAAGAATTCAACTGAGGCATGACATTAGATTTATAGAAATTTTGTGTAACACATTTTATCATTTTTATAAATTATAATAATAAGCATGCCTTATGATTAAAATCAGAATGACCTAAAAGTTCATTGCTTCTCAACAAAACATGAAATTGGATCATGTTCAATTAGCATTTTAGGGTCTTAACTATAAGAGGCCAGTTACATTCTCCCTAAATTTTCCTCTTTTATGAGCTTTTTTGTTATTTGTTTTGTGTTAGATCTAGATCAAGAATTGATTTCCCTAAGACCTGTTAATAACCAGAGAACAAAAATAGCAGATGCTTCATAAAGAATTATAAGTATCACATATTAAACATATACATATTAATATTTTTTCTACTGAAAACTTATGAACTTATGAACAAATGAACTCAGAGTAGATGTTTCAGAAAGTATGCTTTAACAGAAACACTGATCCATTTATCGTGTTATTAGTTCTCCTGTCAAGAATCTTGTTATTTGGATCATGGCAGAAAATCATACACTGGCATTTCTTTGGAGTGTAAGAGTCCTGTGCTGAGTAAGTCATCACTTCTACCTCCACAAGCTCCCAAGATGCCTTATTTTGGCTTTTCTAAGAAGATGTTTTCTATAATGGCATATCGTTCATGCTGTACATTTATCCCAAACATATTACTCATCGTTATGAATTGTTTCCCACAGTAATTTTTAAACTTTCCTTTCCTTTTCATAAAATATAATGCTTTTCAATAATGGAATTTTCCTCTATAACGTAAAATAACAAATTAAAACAAAATTGACTCTCACGATAGTTTTAAAGCTACCTTATTTCTTCATTCCCCTGAAGGTCACAGAGTGAAAAGAGTCATTCATCCACATCAATTTAAAGTCCTGATTGTTTGCCAGATTCCCATTTACTGTCCGGTTCACAAGCACAAAATAAAAAATTAGAACATGGGCTATGTCTACCAAGGTTGAGTGCATAAATTCTGCTTTGGAGTCTTCATAGAAAGGAGAATAAAAGTGATAAAGCCAAATTTACAGCACGAAAGTAGTGGAGTGGCAGCTCTGAGAACCCATCTTCCACCAACAGACAAAGAAACCAATTGCTGCTGAGCTGGGAGACAGGTCGGAAGCAGCAGTTTTGGAGTCCTATAATCCAGACACAGGCTGTCCACACCCAAGGGGGCACTTGATAAACAGGCTGTAAACGTCACTGGGTGCTCTATGCTGTTTTGTGATGATCGTCCCCTTCCTTCACCACTGCCACACAGCCCTGTGGATGGCATCCACCGTGTGACCAGCTGGAGCCAGATTGGACAGTGAGGGATTTGTCCACATCTGCATAGCAATTAGACACCTCAGTCACTGCTGTGGATCACCAAGGGGCCAGCACAGAGGATGGACATTATATAAACCCCTCTGACTGAAGTGGCTTTCCTATTGCATAGGTTAGAGGAGATTTTTTTTTAACTCAGATACATTTTTTCTTTCATTTCCTTACTGGATTCAAGAATTTATGACAATCTCTGTCAGAATATCAGTTGGATGCAAAGATATCACAATAGGCACTCCAGAGATCTTACATGACAGCAATGACGATTTCCAGGTTTTCCAAAAACACACTAGGGAAATCACTAAAAAAAGACAATTTCTGCCTTCTTAAGCAACAACAGCAACAGGAAGGGGACAGAATATTATTTCCAGAGTTACCACATTATCATACCCCAAATACCTAATTCTCAATAAAAATAATGTTGGAGTAATATGAAAGTATGGCCCATTAACAAGAAAAGGAACAATTAAGATACCACATTAGATACTGGATTGACTAGACAAAGACTTAGAATTAGCTACCTCAAATATGCTCAAACAACCACAGGAAACCATGGACAAAAAAAAAACACTAAAGGAAATCAAGAAAATGTCTGAACAAGAACCCATGTTTAAAATTGTTTATAAAAATTCACATAGAAATTATAGAGTTAAAAGTGAAGTGACTAAAATTTAAAATTTACTGGGGATCCAACAATGAAATCAAGCAGACAGAAAATGGAGACAGTGAATTTAAAAACAGCTCAGTTACAATTACCCAGTCTGAGAAGCAGAAAGAAGCTTTTGTAAGTTCCCCCTTAAGGAAGGTGTAACATTAAGGAGGCCCTAGATAAATAGAGAGAAATGTGCAGAAAGAAATATTTGAAGAAATGATGTCCAAAATCTTCCCAAATTAGATGAAAGATATGAATCTACATATAGGAGAAATTCAACTGGAAGCAGGATAAATTCAAAGAGATCCATAGAGACACATTATAATCAAGCCATCCACAGCAAAGAGAATCCTTTGGAAGTGGTAAGGTAAGCTACTTGCCCAATAAACAGGATATAACAACTAATTTTTCATCAGGACCCATGGAAGTCAAAAAACAGGCAGACATATTCAATAAACTGAAATTTTCCAAGGTGGTAGCCAAGACTTCCATATCTGGCAACGCTATCCTGCAGAAATGAAGGCAAACCTCAGACTTTCCCAGATCAACAAAAGCAGAAGGAATCTGTCACTACCAGATCTGCCACGCAAGAAGAGTGAGCAGTTGTCTTGCAGCCTGCCAGTCGCATCGTCACCTGGGAAAGCACAGTGATCACTGGCCAGAGTAACACAGAGATAAACAGTGAAGAAAGTGAGATGGTACTTTTGTTTCCTACATGATTTAAGACAAACACATAAGACAGTCATAAACATATTGTAATGGGTACATTACATAAAGACGTCATTAATAACAGGAGCAACATAAATGAGGGTGAAGTTGGATAAATACAGGTAATGCACGTTATCGAAGCTAAGCTTCTATCAGTTCAAACTGGTTATGCATTTAAAATATTAACTAGTATGGCCAGGGATATAGCTCAGTGGCACAGCACCTGCCTGGCAAGCATAAGGTCCTGAGTTTGATTCCCGGTACAAAAAACCCACAAAGTTCCTCAATCACTAAGAAAATAACTCAAAACCATGCAGAAAATAAAATGAAACAGGAATCAATACAGCATACCATAAAAAGATCAAACAGAAAAGATAGCACGAATAATAGCAGCTAACAAGACAGGTAGGAAACAGCAAAATAACAAAAGAAAGTGCTCTTGTCAGTCTGCGGTGTATCAAGGTTGTCTTAGTTACTTTTCTCATTGCTGGGATAAAATGCTCAACATCTAAAATTAAAGGAGGAGAAGTTTTTGGTTTGCTTTAGCTGAGTTCATGAAGGGCTCAGTCTGTGGTTGGCTGGTTCCAGGGCATGGCGGAAGGGCATCCGAGAGCAGAGCACAAGCAGCAGCCGTAAACCAGGGACCCCCATGGCCACCGCTCTTCCGGCTTCCGGAGGCTGCATCTAGAGCAACCCAGCGGAGCTCTAAGCCCATTAGGAAGCTAACGGTAGCAAGTCTATCACAAACTCAAACAAGCTGAATATGAAAACAAGTAAGCATTCAAAGGGCAGCCAATAACGACTGGATGACAATACTAACACGGCAAAAAAAGATTTTTAGTAAAAAACTGTCAAGGCCAAACCAAGGAAGTACGTCGCTGCCCCTGTTCAAAGGCTACTGGAGGGAAGAATTCTCCCTTCTCAGAAGGGACGGCCTTTTTTTTTCTATTCAAGCCTTCAAGCAGCTGAAGCAGGCCCACCACATGAGAGGACAATGTACTTCACTCAGTCAACCGATTAAAATGCTACTTTAACCCCACCACATTCTCCCAGAAACAGCAAGGACAGTGCTGGACCAAATGCCTGCCGCCCTGTGGCCCCACGCTGTTGACATATAAAATTAGCCATTCCGGAAGGCATGCCCAGGACAGCAGATCAACACACAGAAGCCAAGGAATCAGGCGGGAGAGGGACAAGGGCACCGAAGGGGACCAGGTGCCCACGGGGCGATTGAGGGTCCCAACAGCAGAGAGAGCTGGGGGCTGCACAGCTCCGAATATGTGAAACACGAGTGGGTTCTGTGCGAAACGGCACCATGTGCATCAGTGCTACTGTCACACACTTTAGAGTGACTGATTTGGTTTTACCTGAACTTCATTTCAAAAATAAAAATATTTTAAATTAGTAGAGTCAGGAATTTGACAGCAAGAAATTTAATGATAGCTCTTAAAGGCCAAATGAATTCAGAGTGTGTGTGTGTGTGTGTGTGTGTGTGTGTGTGTGCACTGTAGCCACAATTATTCTGGAATGAAATGGAAATAATAGAAAAATTTCTCTCTACTGAAGCTGTATTTCCTTAAAAAAACAAAAACAAACCCCACAAAACCCTTGAGGAAACTGTGTCTCTCACCCTTTCACCACAGAAGCAGGAAAAGGCAGTCACAGCTGCGAAGTGCAGAGCAGTCAGCAAAATTCACTGACTTATGCTGAGCAGAAGAGGCCTGCACCACCCAAGTATGCCACGACCTTCTACGCGAAAGTCAGCAAAGCAGGTGCGTGCGTGCGTGCGTGTGTGTGTGTGCATGAGTGTGTGTGTGTGTGCATACATATGTGTGTGTGCCATGTGTGTGTGTGTGCGTGCATGTGTGTTTTAAAAACAAACACTGCGTGTTTGCTGTGATGTCAAAGTAACAATCAGGGGAAATGAGCTTGTGACTCCTGCTTTTCCTAAGGCAGATTACGCCCCGGGCTGAGGCTGTGGGAGTTGTGCCTGGTCACTGCGGAATGACTCAAATGAATGGCAGTTCTGTGGCAGCCAGAGAAAAAGGAGGCTGCGGCCCAGAGGACGAAGGAAACGAGTCCTTGCTTTCAACTTGCACTTTGTTTGGCGTGGATTTCTCCCAGGTATCTGCATAAAAGCCTGTGCCACCCAGCCCAGCCATGTGTCCCAATCACCCCTTTTACCTTGGCTGTCCCCTGAGATGGCAGCATTTACTTACGGGTGACAGGCTGAAGACACCGCCACCCCTGCTGCTTGTACATAAGGTGTCTTGTACATAATAAAGAAAGTTACACCTTCCACTTCTTTATTGTTTGTAAGAAGATCAAATAAGATAGCAGATGTCAAATGTCATGAAGGAACTATTTCTTTTTAAATATTCAGTGTATTACTTTTCAAATTTATTTAACAGATTAAATTGTATATATTTATTAGTCATGTGTAGAGCGTGTTCTTCTAGTATTTTTTTATTTTGTTTTCTTTTAAAGAACAACTCTATGAAGTATAAGAAAGATGCCAAGGCATAGCATTCAATTTAATCATTGCCTTCCATAAATTTCACCTTTCAGCTATACAAAGACATTCTTATTTTTCACTTGAGTATCTTCAAAGGTTGTTTCATTTTAATTAAAAAAGCATCTGTGTAGAATAAAGATCATAAATATTAACAAGCAACCACTGCCTCTTTGAATCGACACGTTTTCCTTATATATCCATTTGCAGGGTTCCAAAATATGTTGTTTTTCCTATAAAATTTAAAAGCAGAGAAACCCCATGTGTGAATCCCATATACGAAGCTTCCTGCTTTACATATCAGTCTCTAATTGCATTAATCTTCTCCCCCCAAATAACAGTATTTTCAAATGCAGACACCTATGAACGGGAGACTCCTGAAGCATGGACTGTGAGTGACGTGGACTTCCCAGGCTGTACCGAGAGCCGTGAGTGTGGAGATCACCAGCAGCCCTTCCACTGGGTGTCGTTCTTACTATAGGTGGCTGACCATTCAGTTTGGGGCTTGCAGATCTCTAAACCACAGCACTAACAGATGAATCACCATGAGATATTATAAAGCAGAAAAGTCCGAACAATATGGTGGTTGCTGGCGAAATTCTTCCCCTCTCTATTTTAAACAACCGCCCTTGGTCAGTGCTTGCTGCCTCTGCAGTCGGGAAATATACACCACTGTAGTGTCTCTTTATAATTTCTTTTTTTAGACTAACGAGATATAATGAATGGTCTGTCAAAATGTGACCCTTCCTGCCTTTTTTTATTTCTCCTTTTTCATCATTCGGGGTCATGCAAAGTTTTGCTTTACTGATCTTTCATAAAACCAAATTTTGGTTAAATTATCTTCTCTGAAAATTTCTGTCGCTGTATTTTTCCCCATTAAATTTGCCTTTGACCCTTACTTATTCTCATCTTAGTTTCATAAGTGAATTTTGCTTTTCATTTCCCAGTTCTTTAGGGTGACCACCTGTTTTAATTTTCCTTGTCCCTCGATTTTCCTGGGTCACTCCTAAATTAGGAAATGGGTTGAGCTGCGACGTACCCCTTGGAGCCCAGCTCTGACCCATCACATTCGCAACTACGGCGTCTCCTTCCTGCTTCCTGGGTAATTTGTGCTTTCTCTTTTTATACAGTCTTCGGTCTAAAGATTCTATGAAAATGTAGTGCTTAGTACTGACATAGTAAAATGTTTTTAGTGGCCTCCTAACTGACTAAAAGTGGCTTCAAATCTCTATTTATACTTTTTTATGGCTAAATAACGAACATGTGGAAGTCATACCAAAATGGTATATCCTGTCTTTTGGAAACCCAGCTGCTGCTTACAGTATTGCTTTGTTTATTGATTGCTATGGATTGGATCACAAATGTCCCCTGAGGCCCCTGTGTCACAGGCTCAGCCACCAGCACGCCCCTGCCAGAAGGTGGAGGAACCCTCAGGAGGCGGGGCCTGGATGCCAGTCTCCTCTGCTTCCTGCTGCCCGCCCGGTGCGCAGTGCTGCCCCACCACGGGCGGAGAAGCGGTGAAGCCAGAAACCTCGGGCAGCAACCTCTGAGACCAGGACCAAAACAAACTATTCCTCCTTTTGAATGGATCCCCTCAAGTGTCAGGTCACCACAACTGAAAGTCAGCTCACGATTGATTGTGTATTCAGTTTCCCCCAGGCCAGCCATATGCAACACTTAGCAACTGTATTTTGGATGCATTGGGAATGTTATGGTTTTCTTCTATCATTATCCAACATTCTTCTTCTCGCTAATGATTAATTTTAAAGAAAAGCTATTATTTTAATATATAATGATACTAGCTGACCTATTGACATGTCACCTTTCCCACCTTCTACTTTTCATGTTTATTTTCTTTTTGAAATCCTACTCTTATGTTTTCTAATAATTCTCCTTACGTTCTTATTTTCAAGCTTTCTGTATTTGTGTTGTTTGATAATTATGCAGTTTGTACCTGGCATTTGTGTTATAATGTAACAAAACAGTCATATTAAATGAGTACCTTTGGTTTACTCATTAGCTGCACTGGCTAACGGACTTTATTACACATCTTTTAATGATTACTAAATATTTAAAGTCATTGTCTTTTTATTTTCCTTGATTTTATCATTTGAACAAGTCTCTAATCGTTTCATTTTTTCATTTTGTTAGTTTGCAAATTTTAGCACACATTTTTCATTTTAATAGTCCCCTTGAGGAATTAGATATGCATTTCATACTATTTTTGGAAAATAAGTTACCAAATAGTATCCCATCACGATGTAGTGTTTCACTCTCAGTTGTGAATTTTTTAACCTCTCAAAATGCTTTTGTCCTTATTATGTCAGTCTCTTTAAAATTAGGATCTATTTTGAGACATTCTGTCCCCTTGAACTTCTAGTTCTCAAAGTTCATTCTCAACTATGATCATCTCATCTTTAATTCATGAATCAATTACATAGTTGGGAAATCATGGTGTCAGCTTTATAAAATTAAATATTTTCATATTTAACTTAAATATCTCCTGGCATTTTGTTTTTGACTGCTGTAAGTTTAGGCCATGTTTCACCCATCTGCTCTTCCCCCTCTGAAAGAAGCTTGTATTTATTTGCTTGGGCATGTGGTTTGCAGACAGAAGAGAGCCCGAGTAGGTGATAAATGGGGAAATGATCTCTGCTTCAAGTCACAAGTGTGGAAGCAAGAAGGCGGTGCCCTGCCCTGTTGAGGTCCCTGGTCTGCTTGAGGACAGCAAAAACCGCTACCTGTCCACCCTGAACTTTGGTCCTTTAGAGGTCAAGGGGACCCAGCACAATCTCACAAATCTGAGGTTAATCCAAAGATCCTCCTGTTTCTAAGCTAAGCTCTTCATAGGATCTACGATCTCCTCTTTCCCAGGCTCCAACCCAAGCTTCCTTAGCCATTTTCTAGACCCTGGACCAGAAAGGGAACGGCCTGCAGTCACCCCCTCTACACCTCCAGAACCCGAGGAGTTCCCTGATCCCTCACCCCGTCCCCCGCCACCCGCACCTCTAGAGTCCTGCAGCTATGAGAAGTGACCCTAAATGAGGCTGGACACGTGCAGGAACCATCTGCAGTACAGACCACCACTATCCCCTCGCTGTAGCTACTATACGTCTTCTGAGCCATAATTTAGAGTATTTGCTAAAATGTTTAGTGCTTGCTCACTATTTTTCCCAGTTTACTCACCTCCTTCTAATCTGGCAGTTGTCAAACTTCATTGCACATGACAATCCTCTGGAGAATTCTTGAGCATGCTGACTTCTGAGATCCAACCTGAACTGGATAATCCAAACCTCCAGGGAGCAACATAGGACTACAGCGTTCATATGGACCAAGCTCAGCTCCCATATCAAAATGCAAAGCTTCTTGAGGAATAGGACAATGTCAAAGGGCATTTTGAGAATCTCCTGTGAGACTTTAGCATGGCTTCCGCAATGCTAAGAACAAACATGATCTCTGGTAGCTAACGGGTACAGGAAGACTGATACATTCGTAAGAAACTTCTGCATAGCATGAGTGATAGACATAAAAATGGAAGCATCGTAATATATAAAAAGCAACTCCACAGAGACACACAGCAGATGAGTGGTGACCAAAGGGAAGCAGCCAGTGGCCTGGTGCAGGTGTGTTGGGAAAGACTTCTAGAGAAGAAGAGCAAACCAGGGCTGCGAGAAAGAGGGGAGGCTTCCAGAGGGCCAGGGCTCCACTTGGACACCTCCCAGTGCTGCTAGCAGGGTTCTGATGTTAAATGGGAGTCCCTGTGACCAGACACCATGATTTGCAGTTACGAGATTTGTTTAAACTAGTATTCAAATTATTAAAATCACAAAAGCAAAATCCCAATTTTCCATAAGCTTTAAGGTCAACTTACAAATCTTGCAGAATAATTGAAACCAGTTTGTAAAACATAACCAAATTCCTTTATACGTTTCAATGCCTCAAGTCTAAAGTCAATTGCTTGATCATGTATTTTAAACATAAGATGATTAAAATACTCTTATATGATAAATTCTCTTAAGTAGTACATATACTATAAATATCAAGAACAGATTATCCCTCAAGTACCAAATCGTGTCTATGCTCAAAGTTAGACATGGAATTTTCCAAAGATTTATCTATTCTTATTTTTTCTAACTATAACCTCCAAGGTATAAGAAATCACCTTTCAGGGAGAGGTTACATCACAAGCAAACACAGATACCTTCTCCTGATGATGACTACAATCCAGGACCGGGAAGTGAATATACGTAATTTGATTTTCCAGGGATCCCAGATCCACATGCTGAGCCCTCTTGGTGACGAACACAGCGGTCACCTTGAGATCCTTACAAGCAGACCCTTGCACCCCAGCTCCTTAGCTCCAGCCAACCTCCTCAGCTAATCTTTGGTGCTGCTAGCGGGAAGCTGTATTCTTTTTACGTGTTTACTGTCTGGAAAATCTACACCTTGATCTGATCGACTCTGCACAACTTTAAACACGCCCCCAGCTCTGAGGTCGCAATGCTAAGTCACGCTCTTGACAAAAATGACAAATGAGGCCTCCGTGCGCTCAGCGAGACTGAGGCATACAGAGGGAAACTGTGTGCTGTCCTGGGAGACTGACTCAGCTGTGTCGGCCTTGCTCTGAGCAGACGACTTGCAATCATATGAGAAGAACACTAATCTTACTTATCTATGTAAAGTGGCAAGTGAGTGCCACCCTACCTCAATAAACCAAATCACATGCGGTTTTTGAACGATCCCCATGTATTTTGAATGATTCCACATGTCGAGATCAGATATGACTATATTTGGTTCCACGGACTCTCTGAGAGAGGAAAGATAGAAGAACTCAATCCCTGTGTAATTACCTTCCCCACTTAAAGGTCGTCCCAGTTGAATAGGATTGAATATGTACTATGTTGCCATCCTTGAAACATTTTGAACTTCAGCAGGTTTTAGACATTAACTTTTCCAGTGGGAAACCTATCTTTGTATCTAAGTGAATTCCACATTTCAAGAGAAAGAAATTGAATTTCTCTCATTAAAGAAGTGTCACGGAAAACCATTAATTAGACGTGTTTTCAGATACTGAATTAATTACTATCTAAAATAGTATAAAATTTCAAATTGTTCTCATGCTACAAATGAAGATGGAGCAGAGAAATGATGAGGATGTGTATGGATTTACACAACCAATAACTAATCAAGGATTGCTACACTATCATCGGGAAATGGCTGAATCTTCCAGCTGAGTCAGATTCCTCCTTCAGCCTCCTAGACAGGTAAGGTGTTAACCAGCCCTGCAGGTAAAACTGGACTTTAGCACTGAAATTTACCTTGTGCTGCCTTATATTCAAATATACTCCAATTGGAGTGCTTTGATTCAGTAGGCCTCGTATTTTATGAGGGAAAGCAACGCAAAATCACAAATTTAGCAATTATTGAGTCTGTTTTAATACAAATTATCTGGGCAGGAACATCCTTGAGGTGGTGACAACAATTACCATGATTTTTTTTTTTTTTTTTTGGTACCAGGGATTGAACTCACAACCGCAAGCTTGCAAGGCAGGCGCTATGCCTGCTGAGCTAAATCCCCAGCCCCCATTTACCATGATTATTGTAACTTGAAAAATCTCTGCACTTACTCACTTAGGAAATTCCTTATATATTGACCCGCACTTTGAGAGAAGAACAAAAAGGAGATTCTCTTAAAAAGCAGAAAGGAGAAAGAGGCAGAAAGTGCACGGAGCATCCCGGGATCCCAGGAGAGAGACTGCGTTTTTTCCAATCCACCCTATTTCCTGCTCTCCCGCACTAGGTAACAGCACTGCCAACCACAGTCTGGGCTCCTCACTGCCTTTTGTTACTCATTTTCTTGTCCTTAAAATAAAATACCTCCCTCATTTCCTTGCCTCACATAACCTGAAGCCAATGCATCTCTTTCCTTAACTATTGAGAGAGAAACCATTTCCATTTAAGAAGAAAAGAGAGTTTTGTGATCTGAAGAAATTTCTCTTGAAATATTTTCTATTCAGAAAGAGGGAAAGTACTTGATGTCTACTTTACTGAATGAAATACACAATGTACATTCAATGATTTCCCTTTTTTTGAGCTCTTAATGATAAACATACTACAATTACTTGATGTTGTTCTGTGTTGATTACTACAAGACAGAGATCGAAGAGCCATCATCGCCTATGAGCATCTGCCTATGAGCATCGTGAGCTGCTGTCATCTGGCAGATATTTACTGCTGAAAGTTCACCCGGGCTGGCGGCGTAGACCTGTGATCCCAGTAGTCCAGAGACCACCAGCCCTGCTGCACCACAGTAGGGGCTAAGACCCTGTTTTGCCTTTGAGACAAGCGTTGTGTTTACACGGTGAGGCCTCACAGCACAGGGTGAGTCCAGATGAGTGAATAAACATCGTCACTAACGAGGCAGCTGCTCTACACAAGCTCCTATCAATTCCTTGCTGATTTCTCCCTTTTATATTTTCACACACATTACTAGGAGAAACACATCTCATCACACTAGAGATAAGAGTACTGAATCCAAATTTGCTTGCTCAGGAAACATGTCTGGGATGCAAAGGGGAGTTTTACATTGCGTTCCATTGGATAAAAATGTTTGGCACGAGAGAAGATGTTCGCAGACCCGAGTTGGACTCCGTCCACTGAGCTGCTGTTATCTAGCAGATATTTACTGCTGAAAGTTCACCCGGGCTGGTGGCGTAGACCTGTGATCCCAGTTGTCCAGAGGCCGAATCAGGAAGGAGGATCCCTGTGAGTTTGAGGCCGGGCTGGGCTACATAGCAAGATACTGTCTCTAAATAAATAAATACATGTTGAAGTCTTTTTACAGAGCTCACAGCACACAGTAAGTACTCTGGACAAATAACGTGGAGGCTGGAAGCCGGGCAACTGAAAACTAGCAAAATGACATTACTTTTGAGTCTGCAGCAACTTTGGGGAACAGTTTTCAGGTCCCAAAAAAGAAAGTCAACAATTTGGAAAGTGTCTACTGGCTACTTCTTTTAAGAGGTTTTAAAGAATAAGGATCATCAACAGAAAAAAATAGGTTTTGTTGTTGGGTTTTTTTCTTTGGTTATTTTGTTTTGTTTGTCTTTTTTGACAGGGTATCACTGTTCAGTTCAGGCTGGCCTTGAGCTCACATTGAAACCCAAGTTGATCTCAAACTTACAGTGATCCTCCTGCCTCAGCCTCCCAAGTGCTGGGACTACAGGCATGCACCACCACGCCCAGCTTGAAAAACATAGTTTTAAGGAGTATGTCATGGCTGAATACGAAAATGACCCTGGGAGTGAGAAGTCTGGGCTATGCGGATGAGACAAAGCACAGAATCTCTCCCTCCAGAACACTGGGGTCAGTCTTAGCCACGTGTTGGCTGTTGCTTCTTGAGGAAGGTCCTGGTGGTTACGGTCCCTTTAGTCTTCTTTGTGATCGTTCATTATCACAGCCTGTGATTACATCATGCATTTTGGTTCCCTCCCTCTTCTCTTGGCATGGTTTCAGAGGCTAAAATAAGATGGAAGGGTAGAAGTCACTGAAAGCAGAATTTGCTTAATTAAGAGCATTTGTGTAGCCATAAAGGTATCTGAAAATGCAATTTTTCTGCTCACAAGAGTAAGCTTTCTATCACACGAGATGCTTGAGGTAAGGGATAAATGGGGATAAACACAGGTAAAGAGTTGTCTTAGTTACTTTTTTCATTGCTGGGCCAAAACACCCAACACCGACAAGTTAAAAGAGAAAAGGTTGATTTGGCTCACAGTCCACAGGGGTTTCAGTCATGATTGTCTGGCTCTAAGGGGCAGCATGGCAGAGGGGCAACAGTTCATGGTGGCAGCAAACATCAAAAATCACAAGCCAACAAGCAAGAGACAACAGTCTTTCTGTCCCTTATGTTGAATGCAGGCTACTCACCCTAGGACGAGTGTGACAGTTACACTCTTTAACTCCAGCACTGGACCATGAATCAATTAATCACAAATTCTAGATCCCACCACCACCAAAAAGCTCCCCCCCCCCCCCGCCGCCATGACCGCTGAGGCTTTGAGGGCATATCCAGATGAAATAACAAGGGTTGAAGCAAAAGATACTTCAGAAGACTACTAACTCTGGGAGTCTATTGTGCTTCTATCCCTGTTCTAGAAAGTTGGGTATTTCAGGATTTGAAGTAGATTGATGCTCCAACAATCTTAGAATCACATTACACTGCTGGGGATTTAGCTCAGTGGCTTAAGCGCCTGTCTCGCAAGCGAAAGGTTATGAGTTCAATCCCCGGCACCAAAAAAAAAAAAAAAAAAAAGAATCACATTACACAAAACCTTTGCTGACTCACTTCATGCAAAGAAATCTTAGCAAAATCCGTAAGCAACCTAATTATATCACAAGGTTTGTTTCCTCATCCAATTTATGGTGACCAATGCTGGCTCAAGTGTGCCCAGAACTCCTGCCTTCAGTAATGCTCCTAGAGCATGGCTGTCACTCCAAGCTGGGACAAATTTCAACAGAATTTTGCCCAATCAAGGATTTCAAGTGACAGGAGATTATGACACAGACTTCTGTGCCACCTACTCTCTTGAGGACATCTACAAAAAAATCCATAATAGTAAAAATGGGTGGTTGGGGTGCTTGAAAACAGAAAGGAAGCCACGTAACCTTAATCAGCGCTGTGGAACACTGCTGCCACTGACTGACGCACACCGGGACCTCACTTTGCCCGGCACACACCCAGAGCAGGGCTGTCTTGGGTACTGGACTCCGCTGCAGCGAGCACTGCGCTTCTCTCTTTGACACAGGCTCAACTCTTAAATTTTCGTTTCAGCAGCCTTTAGGTACATCTTCAATGTTATTGTTTCCTTTGAGCCTTTTTGGAAAAGTCCCTTCCTAATCAACCACAGTCAAATAAAAAGCAGTTTCTAGTTAGAAAATTAGAATGGTCCTTTAGGACTTCCAAGCATCCTTCCAGACACTCAATTCAGAGAAGCCAGCGAGTTGTAGCTGCAGCCAAATCTCCACTCGATCTCCGCGTTGTCTGTTCACAGCTTGCACGTGGCCTCCGAGAAGTTCTTTCCTCTTGCTGTGTGTGAGGGGTTGAGGGCATCGTCTGCAAATTCTGGTGCTGTTACCTCTGAGACAGTGTTTGGGGAAAGACTCAGTGACAGAACGATGGTAAACAACACCGAACATCTACCCAAAGCCCCCGTGAGTCAGACTGTTTTCAGGCCTGGTATTCTCAGCTCTCGATACTCCTGAGAGTCTGACGGGTAGGTGGTGGGATCGCTGCCTTTTGTGGATGAGTGTCCTCTGACACAGAGAGGGTAAGAAAGGTGCATTAGTGATTGGCACCAGGAGTGGGAGCCCGGCCTCGGTGGGCTGCTCAGGTCCCCACGCTGGGCTTCGCCCTGATGCTAGTGTCTGCAGACTACTCATTCACTTCACAACCCTCAACTCCATCCCTTCTTTGGAGTAATTTAATCAACCCAGAAAAATGTATTTCTGTCTGAACAAACAGAGCCGCCATACTTCCTTCGTGTAGTGTTATTGTCACAGTTCCCCAAGTCCCTTCGAAGTGCCTGATCCTCAGAATTTCCACATAGGTAGCTGAAAACCTTCCCTCATCTTTCTCAACCTTTTGGCTTTTCTAAGTCTTTGTTTGCTGAGCATCGTATGCTGAAAATCTCAAGACATCTACACTAAATGGTGCTTTTGGATATGCAATAATTAAGATCATTAATCATCACTTACTCAAATTATGAAGCGAACTAAAAAGTTTTCCAGTATCTTTTCTCTTCCATCAACTCACATGGTACTAACTAGCCTACTTGCAAATATAGGTTGAACATCCCCCATCCAAAACTCTAAAATCCAAAGTACCCCAAAATTCTCAAACATTTTTAAGCACCAACATGACACCACATGTGAAAAATTCTACACCACACCTCTCTGATGGCTCAACATGAGAAAATTTTGTTTAGCACACAAAATTATCGAAAATGTTCTATAAGATTACCCATAAGCTCTGTGCGTAAGGGGTACAGGAAACACAAATGGTGTGCTCAGACTTAGGTCTCACCTGAAGACGTCTCATACACAAATATTTCAAAATTTGAAAAGGAAATTCTGAAATCCAAAATCCTTCTGGTCCCAAACATTTTGGATAATAAATCCTCAAGTTGGATGGCATTCCTTAACTTTCTCCTTTACCACCTAATGGTATACTAGAAGTTAGCTAGAAACTAGGATCATACACGAGACTAGAAATGTGAGTCAACACAGAGACATAGAGCTCAGCAAAACTGGTCACTTCATTTACAATTCAATGCAGGAGGAAAAGTAAGAAAAATTTGCCAACCAGTTACAGATGGACACAAATCAAACCTGATTCCCCTACAGCTTTTTAATATCATTTGATAAGCATTAATATAATTTTTTAAAACTACACTTAATGTTAAAGGTATTATTCGTTTTTCCAAGGCATGAAAAAGAGATGTTGATAGGGATATAATACATTCATAAAAGATTTCAGTCACAAAAAAAGGAAAATGGCTTAGTAAAGGGAGAAACAAATATCCAAAGAATATACAAGAAAACACACAGAATGCAAAAAGCCAAATTCAACGAGAAATCAGGTAGGTCAAAGGTGAAATAAAGGCAAGGCTTATGGAAGATTCTGAGACAATAAGGTTCCTAAAATAACAAAGGCAAAAAGTCAACAAGAGAATCAATGAGTTTACTTTTGATTCTGTGCACAGAGGATTTGCTCAAGCATTAAAAAAGAAAGACAGATAATCCTCACTTGTTTTATTTTGAGGGTCATATTAACGAATCTCTATATCTAAAAACAGGGAGTGTGATAGCAAAGAAATAGCAAGAATTTAGGATTCAGACCACTCACTTCCATTCTTGCTGTATCCCTGGGATGATAAAGACTTTAACATGTTTATTTGCCTCACTGTTTTCATGTATGGAGAGGTATTTTGAAGTAACATTTAAGTCACCGATTATTATATTTTATAAGGAATAGGGAAAGCCTGGTACCCAGCAAGTACTAATACCTCCTTTATCACTCTCTATTACCAAATAGAAAAATGGGTATCATTCCAAAAGAGAGCGTTCTAGAACTCCTTACAATTTTTAAAGGCGATTCCAGAAATGTTGACTCGGCACTGACTATGCGCAGGAAGGATGGCAGAGGGCAAAGGAGGCATTAGAGAACAGACTGGCATGGGCTGGTGTGGATGGTAGCGGCTTGGAGGTGAGTCTGGAGGATTCAGCTTAGGTTTGTTGGAGAAGAAGGAGTGAAAGTCTACATGATAATGTGAGACTATCAAAGCCTAAAGGCAACCAGTACAGGCCCACAATTCCAGTACTCTACAATGCTGAGGCAGGAAGATCCCGAGTTCAAGTCCAGTTCAGGGAGCTTAGTGACTTAGCAAGACCCTGCCTCAAATTATAAAAATAAAGAAGAAGTGCTGAGGATGTAGCTCAGGATAGGGACCCTTGGTTCAGTCCCAAGTAACACACACATACAGGCACACACACACACACACACACAGCGTAAGTGCAGTCAAAATGAGGGAGCATTTTTAGAAAGAAGGATGAATCCAGACTGTGCAAAAATATTGGAGAAGAATGAAGCAATCTCTGAACATTTAAAATTGACTTACATGACAGAGAACTTTGAGTGAAATTAGAACACATACCATTTCTCAAGCTAAAACCACAATTGCTGGGATGTTAGACAAATTATGCTGAGAAGAAATCTATTTATTGTTACAAATATCTCATGACTGAGAGAGGATCACAAAACATCTGCCCTTGAGGAAGTGTCCTCAAAACACAGACTTTCCAATGAAGAAATGAGAATCTGGACATAACCATTGGGATTCGATCCATGAAGCAGGTCTCTCTTCAGGCTATGACAACTTCACAACCGCCTCAAAAGATACAATCCTTTGTCTACGCTGATTTTGTGAGAAAAGCATTCATGTTATTGAATCACATTCAGGTCTTGTGTTACTTGACATGGAAAGTAGTCTTTCTGGGTCAGGACATTGTTTTCTGTTAGGAAAGGGGCCTGAGGTCCACATAGGCTGTGGGGGAAATGCGGACCAGAATATAACTTACCTCCCACCAGAGAAGCTCCGATTATTCATCGCGATACTCATTATATGGAAACTGGCCGCCTTCTTTTTCTTCCTCTCTCAGAGGGTTTGTAGAGATATAATGCTTTATTCACCTTTAAATTAACATTCGATTACTCTTTCTGACAATAGAACCTACCAAGCCTCCAAAGGTTAAAGAACAGAGAAGAGATAAATAAATGAAATAAAACTGACGTGGCCGTTGTGGTGAGTTGAAGCAGTTACTATCCTTGATTGCTTTCCCATCGTGAGATAGAATCTGTGTTCCCTTCCTGTGGAGCTCGGCTAACCTTCCGTGCCTTTGACCAAAGGAATGTGGCAGAAGCGACTGTAACAGTTCTGGGTCTGAGTTTTAAGATCTGGAGGCGTCTTAGGATTTAGCTCTGGGGTAAGAAATCTGCCCGGGGCCCTGCAGCCCTGGCTGAGTGGTCTCTGGAGAGTCTCGGGAACCAGAGGCCAAGAGCGCTCCCAGCAGAGCTCCGGGCCGAGCCAAGGGCACCGACAGCAGGGCAGCACAGCCGAGCCCAGCAAACCACATGAGCACGAGAAGCAGCAGGGCTGTGCTGCTTTAAGCTACCAGGTTGGGTGGGGTTTGCAGTTTAGAAAAGGAGCTGGTGAGACGCAGGGACCATGCACACAGGGGCTGAGTAAGAGGGACCCGGGGAGAAGCTAGGTCCAAACAGAAGAGAAACAAGCCACACTAATCCAAACATGACCTTAACAGGTCTAACAATCCCACCGAAGACAATAGTTTAAAAAGAGCAAATTTCATAATAATTTTGCAAGCACGATACAAAATTAGATTTCGGATTTAAAAGAGAATGTCTTTATGTGCAAATAACCATCAGAAATTCTGTAAAAATGCCCAGACTGACATTCATCTCTAAATTTTATCATAAGCTTAGTAAATGCTCAAGTTAAAAATCCATTTTGTGGGAACAGTCCAGAAGAGGCAAAGGATAGGATCCTTCTCCTTTGTATTTGGGACAAAGCCCTCTGGTTGTGGCCTCCTAAATTCAACAAGAATTAAGCTAGGTTTTCTAGCAACCTTTAGTGAACCCAAGGCCGACACTGACAGCAGGAATTCTGAGTCCAGGTAGTGAATAAAGGCAGGATTGGTTCCCCTATAATAGCCTTATATGATTCCTAATGTAAATAAAATATCTGTGGTAGGGAATATTTTATTTGTTTCACACCGAAAAACTATTAAGAGCCTGAGAAGGTTTTACTGAACTGTCCAATATCTTAGCCACTAGCAATGATTAGCTATTCAAATTTAAATTAATTAAAAGTAGACAAAATTAAGCCTTTATTGTCCATCTCAGTAGCTATATTTCGACTGCTCAGTAGCCACATGTGTCTCCTGGTCATGTTTCAGGACCGTGCAGACCTGAGATGGAAGTGTCCACCATTACCGGGTTCACTGATCAGTCCAGGGGGGTGCAGGTGAGAGGTCTTCGCTCTACCTCAGAACGGCATTTAGTCAGAAGTAGCCCTTGATATTTGCCGTGGTTGGTTTGTCTCCCACTTATCCTGTATTAGCCACTTAACCAAAAGTCATGTGCAACGGCACTGCTCTCACTATTGAACTAAACTACTCGTGAATTACCCATGAATATGTTACCCGGGGGGTGGCTCTGCTAAAGTCCAGGTGTCTCTGTACACTTGTCCTTTCTAGCTGGGTGATGCCCAGCACCATCTTGGTCTCTACAGAATCCATACCAGAAAAATAGCTCTCACCAAATGCAGCCGCTAGACCCTGGGCTTTCCCGCGTTCAGAACTGTTACGAAACACACTTTAAAATAAATTTCCCAGTCTGAGGTTAGCAGTTGTAACAGCATAAAGCAGGCTGTGGCAGTACTAGTATCAGTTCTCAGGTTGTTCCATTGAGTGGTCCATAAAGTGTTCAGTTAACGCAAGCAAAAGAAATTCATGAGTGTGGGTCCCAACTGCACCCCACAAGGGGCTGCAAGAAGGGACTTCCTGGGGCACTGAAACCCTGAGGGACAACACAGCCCTGCACAGACAATGAATTTAAATTAGCGCTGAGTCTCAGCATGATATCACGTGGTATTTCTTCCAGTAATATTTTAGCAAAGTTATGCATCAGTTACTGTGATTTTTAAAAGGCCAGTGCCCCCCGAACATTAGTACAGATCGTAAGTCGGCATGCCATTGCCGACCAGGACTCTGAGGCTGCACAGTGCTGAGCAGGTGTGTGTGTGCCCGACTGACAAGTGACCACTAACAACCAGTGCCTTTGAGAATAGCCACTGCATGTTAGGACATAAATACTTAGTAAGCTCAGACCTAACTACTTCATAAACAAAAGTGTTAAATACTATTTCTGAATAAAAGAGTTAAATCCTCTTTTGTCTGAGTGGCCTGCTAGGTAAACAATAAGGGTGCATTGAACCAAAGAAATCTGAAAACCCTTGAATTAGTAATGAGAAGGATATGATCACAGCATTGTTCTTCCAGTGAGGTCAGGATATGTACAGGAAAAGGGAAATGCAGAGAGAGTCTTTGCATATCAGTATCCAAACAGGTACCTGTACATTGCTGGTAATCAACAGATACTTCTGAAATCAATGTAGCATAAGCCTTCAGAAAAGGTAAAATCACAACAGACACCAAAATGAAGAAGATTGTAAGAAACTACAGTGGTACCTCGATTCCTAAACTTAATCTGTTCTACAGTTTTGGAAAAGAAAGACACATCTGTGTCTTGAAAGAGAGATGGCTGTGGATATGTTGTCACCTGATGCAGTTTGCAAATAAAAAGAAAATTTTGCTGAAGGCTTTTGTTTATGAACCAAATTGTTCACAAATAAAAGCATTCATGAACTGAGATGCTGCTATATCTTAAAACCTGTAGTCTCATAGAAGAAGTGGAAAAATTCCTAGAAACATATGAGTTACCCAAATTGAACCAAGAAAACAAAATCCCTGCATAGACTGTTCTGTCTAGTGTGTCTGGGCCCTCGGGTCCCCAGACGCAACCTCGCCTGGTCTGCCCCGCTCTCCTGTGTAGAAAGAAGAGGCAGAGGCCAGTGCTAAGTGAAAGGCACTCTATTGCAGGTATAGCAAGAGGAAACAGTACAAAGTCACCCGCATAGAGTGAGGGGTCAGAGCTGGGTCACTGTCAGTTCTGGGCTGTGGTCCTGTTTTGTGGGGAGGGCTCCACCTCTACCACCCGAGAGAGTAGACACTCGATCGGCTGAATATCGGCCTTGCTGCTAAGGGCTTGGGTGCTGTGAGCTAACAGGGAAACTGGGCAGGCGTGGCAGCCTGCCCTCGGAAGGATGGTGCTGCCCACCCAAGCAAAGGTATTAAACAGCAGCCTGTCAGCTTCAAACCACAAAACTGCTTGAAAAACTACTTGCTGCCCATAGCCATAGGGAAGCTGCTTTTTTCTGCCCTCTAAAAAGGGCTCAGGTCCCAGGTCCCAGGAGTCCCTTCTGTCCCTAGAAAGATCAATATCAGGCAGTGAAATGGAATAGAAATGAAGCCCTACCAAATAAGAAAAGTTCAAGACCTAATAGACCCAGCCCAGAATTCTACCGAGCTTTATGGAGAGCTGACACCAACGCTCCTCAATCTTCCAGAAGCCAAAGGAAAGCAGCACTACCAAAATCATTCCTGAAAAGTAGCAGTCTCTGACACCAAACTCAGAGAAGGACTTAATAAACAGAACTGCGGGCCAGTCTCCCTAATCAACTTGGTTTGGCTTAGAAAGTCCTTGCCAATGACTATGTTTTCACCAGTTTTATCCACTTTATCTTTTAACAGATTCATGGTTTCTGCTTTTATATCTAGGTCCTTGATTAGATTTCAGTAGAGGCTGAGAAATACAGTTCTCGATTCATTCTTTTGTAGAGGGCGGTTTTCTCAGCACTGCTTGTTAGAGTCTATCTTGTCTCCAGTCTGTTTTTGACCCCGTCACTGAACAACGAATCGGTTTTGTGTCCAGAACCATGGTGTTTTTATCACTGCAGCATTGTAATATAAACTGAAATCCAGGGTTATGATGCCTCCTGCTTTAGTCTTGTCCCTCAGGATTGGTTATTCTAGGTGTCTTCTTATTCCATATACATTTTAGGATTTTTTTTTCTATTTCGGTAAAGAAGTCTGTCAGTATTCTGATTGCAAGGGCCTAAAATGTACATACAGTAATACTCTGTTCACGAACACTTCTGCTTTCAGAAAATTCAATATGCAAACAAAGATGCTTGACAAAATTTTGCTTGTTTGCAAACCCTGCATCATGGGATAAACACGACCACAGCCACTTTCTCTACCAAACACAAAATTATAAAACAAATGAACTTTGTAAGCTGAGTTACCACTGCATCAGTTTTGGAAGTATGGGCATCTTGACAATGTTGGTTTTGGAGCTGGCATCACTTCTCCTTCAGGTGTGACTCTTGCTTGTCTCCACAAGCCTTCCCCACCTAGCTGAAGCCACCCCAAGGAATCAAAACACATTCAAGGCCCCAGGTGAAGTCAAAGGGCGTTCATTTCTAAAGTTGAGCTCATCTGCAGGACCCAAGATGCTAAAAGGTTTAGGGTTGGCTCTGCATGTCACCCAGCACCAGGGCTCCCTGCCATTCTGAAGCCCTGGGGCCATCTCTGGCACCGTTCAGGGTCTGACCTCTGGCTCAGGCCCCGTCCTCAGGCTGTTGACAGCACCTTTCAGCTCCCCTTCCCTATGCATCCATGTGGTTCTGCCATAGCCAGTGGTCGTCTTCACCTTCTCTGTTGAATTTTCTCTGATTATATCACCTGTATTAATCCATTCAGAAAGCTATCACACAATGCCTTACACTCGATAATTTATAAACAGCAGAAATGTATCACTCACAGTTTTGAAAGCTGAAAAGTCCAAAATCAAAGGGGCAGCAGATCCTCCATCTGCTTCATAGACTCTTAAGTTCCAGCTGCATGTTGATACGGCAGAAGGGGTGGGTGAGCAAACTCGTTCAGACCTCTTTTACTAAACCTCCTCGTAAGGGCAGCACCTCATGAGCTAGTCAGCTGCCAGGGTGCTGTCTCTTAATCCTGCCACATCGGGGGCCATTTTTCTCCCTGTGAGTTGGGGATAAACACAAACATTAAGATAGCAACAGTAGCTAATGCTGTGACTACCCTCCCCTACCCACCTAAGGCTTTCTACTTCCTCCCCGTTGGGCCTTCTTCCTTAGTACTTATTACTACCTGAAGTATCGCAGTCTTGTTCACTGTCTTTTCCCAATCTTCAGGAAGACAAGGATGCATTCGCGTCTGGCTTACTAATACATCTCCTCACCCAAACCTGTTCCTGACACATGGGAGATATTCCATATAGAACTTTTAATTGAATTCACTACCTGTAAGAAACACTCCCTGCGTGTCTACTGTGAGCCAGACACCATGTGTGAGCCAAGCAGAGGTTCTGCCCTCACGGAGTCACAATCTGCTGAAGAACCCCAAATTAGAAACACAATGGGATGTGTGCAAGGCTTTGAGGCATTCTTTGAAGAAGCTTCTCAAAAAGAGGCCACTACCAAATACAGGAGGCCCCAGAGACAGCCACCCCAGAACCCCACGTTCCTGGCAGGGAAGCAGAGCAGTGCCCCCAGGAAAGCTCCAAGGTCACCCGCACACCGGGTCCTCCCACAAGGTCCTGAAAGCCGTGTCCCGGGCTGCCTTCCCCAGGCTGTGGGGCAGACGTAGACTCTTTTAACCACCACCTGTCTATACACAGGACTTCAGAAACCCAGCCTTCTGAAGCTCCCCTTGGCCTGAGACTCAAATACCACAGTCACCCACGCTCTCTGTGAAATTAGTGTCTATCATGCCGCCATGTGTGCATCTTCTCAGCACCCGCAGCTCGTCAGTCAACAACCCTGCGCAGTAGGATTATGGACGAAGTCTCTGAAAGAACCTGACTTTCTGTCTGTAGGAACTGAGGAAAGAGGCCCCTGGGTGGTCAGAAGTACAGAGAAAACCCCGGGCTGGCGAGGGTTGGAAAAGATCCCTGCGATTTCAGCACGAACCAAAAGGCATCACAGTCTTCCCTAACCTTACACTGACCAGACCCCCAGGTGCAGAGCAACAACTTGAAAAATCAGATCATCATTCAAACCTCCACCCAGTTTCCAGACCAGCTTCCGGGGAAAGCGTGAACATGCCAAGACCCAGAATCAGTTAAAACACCTCGCAAAGCAAACTGAAGCTTGAACCAAAACCTCCAGCAGGAGAGACAGAAGCTGTAGTAGGAGATGAAGTAGGTGGACCGTCTGCCTAAACAAAACGTCAATTATCGCGAGGTTTTTAAAGCACCCATAATTTCTTGATATCCAAATACCAAAACGCAATCTAAACGTATTCTGTGTCCAATAACCAGGAAAATCTGAAGAATTCCCAACAGAATCTCAGATAAAGCCAGTAAATCAGTGATTATAAACATCTCCATGAGGTAAGTGAACAACCTTTAGACTAAGAAAGAATTGAAGGCCTTGAGGAAAAAGAAACTGTAGAAATAGAAAATTTTTAGCTGCAAAATAAAATATTTCAAATAAAAAACTCATTGAATGGGCCCAGCTTCATAAAGGAAATGACTGAGAAATGAATAAACTTGAACATAGATCAACAGAAATAAAATATAAAGAAAGAACACAAAAAAATAATAATGAACAGAGTATGAAAGGCATGGAAAACCACCTCCAGCATATTTTCCCTGGGTAAAACGAAACTGTATCTGTATTCACACATTCCCAATGCTCCCGTTCATCACAGTTACCCTCATTGTCACCAAACCCAGGACCCACCTGCCTGTGTCTCAGTTTCGGTGTGGGGAGGTGAAGGAGGGTCCCCCATAGCGCAGAGCACAGTTCAGCAGCAGAGACACAGGCTGAGAGTCACTGCCAGGCACACTCATCTGCGTGAAAGAAGCACAGTCAAAAGCTTTATCCTATACAGCTCCGTTTGCAGAATTTCTGGAAAATCTAAGATTTCACAAATGCAGAAGAAGGCGGTGATTTCTGGGGTTGGGGAAGGGGGAAGGCAGCTGTCTGAAAGGGTCCCACAGAACTGTGGGGGCAGGGGAGCTGTTTTATATTTTGACTGCGTTGGTGAGTACATTATTCCACGTACTTGTGAAAGGTAATTACACTTTATACCCCAAAAGCGTACTCTGTTGTGTATCAGTTTAGAAATGAAATAAATGAACAGCAATGAGCTCCCATCAGAGAGATTTCATCTCCCTGGCTGAATGTTCTTGGGGTTTCTCTCGCTCGCGTAGTGTGCGGGCCAGTGGCTGTGACCTTCACCCAGATTAGTGCTGCCTTAAGGGTCTAAAGCAGATGAAGTTAACTGCAAGAGGCAGTGGCTGAGATCTGCAGACCTCAGAGGCACCCCATTAAGCCCCATTTGAGTGATGTCTGAAAAGCAGAGAACCTGGCACCCTATGTTGGCCTATAGATTAGCACCCTGAGCTATAGTCATTGTGGGGAGTTCCCTCTTAGCACTCCCTGGGGACTCTGTGCCCCTGCTCCTCCCCAGTGCTAGGTCCTGAGGCCAGCAGTCCTGTCCCCTCGATGAGCTCCCTCCCCCAGAGCCAAACCGATTCCACTGAAGTGGATTCCCCAGGTCAGCGGGCAAAGCTCGGCCAATCTCATGCAGCCGCACCTGATACTCTGGAAAGTTCCACAGCTTTATTTAAGCAGAACACACAACACATAGCACACGTATAGTCTACAACACGCAGTGTGCGGGTCCTGGTGCCTCTCTCTTCATGCACAGGAGATGGCTGATCGCTTTTCTCTCCCTACGTATTCAGAATACTAGAATTTCAGGTAAGCGGAATCTTACCTCATTGGAAACGCCCATTCCTGCCGCAGCGTCTACCCATGAGACACGTGCTTCGTGCAGATTTGACTGGTAACCAGGCCACCATCGGCCTGCATGTCCACGCTCGACAGGCTTCCCCCTAGTTCTCTGAGAGAGCTCCTGGGTCGGATGGTAGGTGTTAACTTTGTAATAAACTACAAATTCTCCAAAGTGCTCATGCCGCCTAACATTCCTCCCGTCACCTGTGAGAGTGCTTGTGCTCCTCTTGGCCGCAATGAGTGTGATCAAGTTGGTATTTTTGTTTTTCATTTTAGCATTTTAGCGCACATGCAGTGAGACCTCTTTGTACACGTAATTTTCAGTTCCTTAGTGACTAAGGAAACCAAGCATCACGTCCTTGGTAAAATGTCTGTTCACATATGCTGCTGCTTTTCCCTGCTCCTATGGAAGTTGTGAAAGAGGGTTTATAGGTGTTTTCAAAATAAGTCCCTTGGCAGACTCAGGCTTTGCAAAATTTTCTCCCCGTCTCTGGCTTGACTTTCCATTTTCTTAAAGGTGTCTTTGAAGTACAAAAGCTTTATTGTTGTTTATGAAGTTTGATTTGTAGTTATTTCTGTTGATTTTTCCCTGTTCAAGAAATCTTTCCCTAATTCCTTGTCCCAGCCATTTCCAACGCTATTGTTTGAGGAGGTTTGTAGTTCTATCTCTTCCACTTAGGACTAGTAGATCTTTTAATCTCTACAGCATTACCTAGGTAAACCCAAGCTTTACATTCAACAAAATATCATTCAACTAAAAAGTTGGTGGACTATTTGTTGGAGACCTGTCTGTTCATATTATTTGCCCAATTTAATTGGATTACTTGGGTTTTTTTTTACTTCCTTATATGTTCTGGATATTGCTCTTGACCAGAGAGTTAATAATAAAATTTAAAAACACTTTGTATTCATGTTTCATATTTTTGTTTACAATAAAATAGAAATTACTTTTTCTTTACCAAAAGGTTGGTAAGAGATTTTGGGATTCATGATTGCTGTTGTTCAAGACTATAATTATACTACTATATTCTACTGAAAATGTGCTAATAAACTACTCATTAGGGGCCCTTACCACAAAGCTGCAAGGAAATACGTGATCTAATAATACTTTCGTTCATTTGCTGGGCTATAGGACGGCATCTCTCTGCAAAGCACATTTCAACATCGTATGTATATACCTCAGACACACATCATAAAAACTGAAACAACAAACTCAGCCACAGCAAGACCGACATCCTGGGAGGCTCCAGTCAGGACCTGAGCTGGCCGCTCTATGGGCCAGGCTGGGAGGGACCTGGGAGCTGGCTTGCTCAGAGCCAAGCTGCGGGAAGCGGAGTTGCCCGTGAGTGGCGGAGGAGGTAGGCGCTGAGCGTGCGGTGTGCTTTCCGCTCGGACACAGACCTGTCTGTTCTGATGACAGTTTCCCTGTCCTTCCCCAGGGCCAGGACCAAGTGACCCAGAAAGGATACACTCCAGAGATATTCCTTCATCTAGTAAGCGAGGCCCCAAAGCTGACGGCGAAGGAGGCCCAGGGACAGATTTCTTCTCATTCCTGATATGATTTCCAAACACAGAAATTCCCGTTGACCCAGGTGTATTACTTTGGTATTTTCCCACAAGAGTTACAGTCATCATAGCACAGTGACCCATGCACGGCCATGTTCATAGCAGTGCAGCCCAGGACGGCTCAATTATGAAAGTAACCTCGATGCCATCAACAGACAAATGGATAAAGAAAATGTGACACATATGCATCTATGTATTCTTCAATCATAAAAAATAAATTGGAGGCATCTGTGGGAAAATGGATAAATTTTGAGAACGTAATTAGTGACAGAATACATCAGACACAGACTGTTAAATGTGGCATAGTATCTCTGATATGAGAAGCCTAACATATAAATAATTTAAAGAGTAAAATTAAGGAGAGATAGTAGGAAACAGGAGCTGGACTCTGTGGACATGAAAAGGGCGGGGAGGGGAAATAAAAATGATCAAGATGAGATATGTATATGCACTAACTCTCCAAGACGGACGTATGCACTAAATTTTAAAGCCAGTGTTGCTGTGAGGTTGGGGTATAGCTCAATGGCAGAGGTGTGTTTAGCACATGCAAGACCCTGCTTTCCATCCCCAACACCAAAAATCAAACGAACAGTCTCTTTACTGGGACTCCACCCAGCTCCAAACACACTCCCTGCAATGCCTGGCTTCAGTCCTGGATGGGCCATGCACCTTCCACCCCCAAATCCTGGCCTGCTGCCCTCCTCCACCCCCGAGCCTGAGCCAGGAGCTGCAGGCACCCTCCAGCTCTCAGCTCTGGGCTCTGTCCTCAAGGGCACCCAGAGAGTCCCTCTCCGGCTCTGGGGGTGGCTGCTGCACCCTCTCCTGGCAGCTGGCTTGTGACCACACATGAGGGCAGCTCATCGCCTCCTTTTAGGCAGCACACTCCCTTCAGGGTGAAGCAGTCCCTGCTGCCCCAGCCCTCCCCAGCACTTCCGGGGCCATGTTTCTACTCAAGTGGTTGCTGAATGCATTTGCTGAATATAGGAAATGCCCACATAGTGGTCCATGACATTTATATTGTTTTCAAGATACTTATTTTATTTGCTGTTGGTCTTAAAATTCAAGTTCTTGAAAATGTCTAGTTGCAAATAGAGATGTCCTCTTGGTTACTTTTCTCCATTGCTGAGACAAAATACCTGATACCCAAAATGAAGGAAGGAAAGGTTTATTTAGCTCACAGTGTGCATAGGTTTCAGTCCATAGTCCTTGGAGTCCAAAGAGTCCAAGGCTCCAAGGCAGGTAGCCCATGGCACAAGGACAACACTTCAAGGTGACAAAAGACAACAAAAGCAACAAGAACAAAAACAGGGAGAACAGGCCTCTCTTCCTCCTGTATGTTGTAAGCAGGGTCCCCACCTCCGGGGTGTAGGTCACACCAGCTCCCTGCCTTCCTCTTGCACAGGACGAGGATGTTTACAAAGCAAGGGTCCAGGCCCCCCGTTAAGTCGCTTAGTTAACTTGGGGACTTCTGAAGTTGAAAGCATGAACAATATGCTGGATGTAAGGGCGTGTCCTCTACATGCTAAGATGCAGAACTGCTGAGCTCCTTAGGCTTCTAGACTTCTCAAAGGGACACAATGTAGCAACCGCCCCAGAAGTCCTCAGATTCTTGGATTTCTAACTGTGCTGCACAGCCCTGAATTAGCATGGGCGGGGCTGTCGGTGGGCTGTATCTGACAGCTTGAGAGGTCCCAGGAGTGGACAAGGGCAGATGAACACAACCTAAAGGTAGAAATGAGGGCAGAGCCAGGAGAAGGAGCCCAAGGAGCCCAGAACAGTGTCAGGGCAACGTCAGGATTCAGAGGAGCCATGAATTTAACCGGCTGATTCTGAAATAAAATCACTTTTGGGTGTATGAGCACAGAAATATTAATGCTATCTAGATTATCCCTGTTTGTGTAATTTTGAAACTATCATGTTCTGAGAATTCAAAAAAAACTTTAAAACATTCAGGAACTAAATAATCATATTTGTTTAGACTTTTAATAATTTCTATATCACTCAGTCCAAGAAATAGTAATTTCACCTGAGTATTTCTTCAGTAATCTAAGCCTCCTGATATAAATCGGAGAGAAAGACAAATACTTTTTCAGATTCTTGTCCTTTCTATCGGTGAACAGGAAAATGTGCGATAAAGAATTGAACAGTCAGCATTTTCTCCTGGACAAGTCCTGAGCCCTGCTGAGCAGAGCTGAGGAAAAGGCCAGCTCCCCTCACCAGAGACACAGAGGTAAGGTCATCACTGGAGCGGGCGGCTGGGGGTGGGCAGCCCCAGCTCCGGCCAGAGAGAAGATACCCCAGGACAGGGGACCTGCAGAGCTTCCAGGAGGGCAGCCAGGAATTCCGCAGGAGTGTAATCTCCTCTCCTGGTGGTCCTGGTGCCTCCTGGGGGGGGACTCTCAGCGCCCCATCAGGACACATCGCTCTGCCTCCAGGATGACAGCCAGCTGCCGCCCAGGTCACGGAAATTATAAACCAAATGCACACATATATGTTATACTTCTTACAGAAATCGCGCAGAAATGTGTGTCAAAAGTGAGCGTCTCCTTCCAAAAAGAAAGTGTTCTCTTGGGATTACACTTCACAGTCTGTGCACTGTGGGCCCCGTCCGGCCACTGAGGGGAGCAGCCCTGACCCAGGACACTCAGCAGCTGCAGGACAGACCCTGAGTAGAATGGCAGGGCACCAGGGTGCGTTCCCGTCATCCCAGCATTCTGGAAGGACGATGGAGCAAGCAGATTGCAAATGTAGCCCAGCTTGGACAATTCAGCGATTTAGTAAGAATCTGTCTGAAAATTTTAAAAAAAAATTTTAAAAGGGCCAGTTTGTAGCTCAGTGCAAAGGTCCTGGTTTCAATCTCCAGTACCGAAAGAAAAAAAAAAGAATGAGGTTTAAGAAAATCCAAGGGCAGGAATGAAATTATACACAGTACCAGTGAATATAGTGTATTCCTCCCACACGAATTCTTCAGATAAAGGGAGAGCACATTCCTCTCTTAACACCAGCACAGTTTCACTGCATGCATTTCTGAGGTGGAGCCTGCTAATGGGCAAAGGAGACATCCCATAACTGAGTGTTTAAAAACGAAAGACAAAGAAAAAAGGGAGCAAGGGAGGGAGGGAGGGAGGGAGGGAGGGAGGAAAAGAAAAGAAAGAGAAAGAGAAAGAGAAAGAGAAAGAGAAAGAGAAAGAGAGAAGGGGAAAGGAAGGGAAGGGAAGGGAAGGGAAGGGAAGAAAAGAGAAGAGAAGCCCATGAGAGAAAACCACAGGACGGAGGGATGGGTATTTGGACTTGGGTACATCACTGTCCTTGTTCACAGAATAACTAGATGCAACATGTGACCTCCTGCAGTAATAAAACCTCAGCTCCTGTGTCAGGCCCTGTGTTATGTGTCAGGCACTGTCCCGGTGCCGTGCGTGAATTCCCACCACAACGCTTGAAGCACATCTATAGTCAGTGCAGTTTCTGAGGCCAAGAGGGTTGAGTAACACCAGACCACAAAATCCCACTCACACTCCACGACTTTAACTGGGACACAGCACACAGCTTCACTATGGCGTAAAACCTGTCAGGGGGGAGACAAACAGGCTGTAAGCCATTGGAGGAATCCAAGGCGCAGCCTCACCCTGGGAGGCCCTCAGGGTGCTTCTGTCTATCTTCTGGTGAAGTAAGGCAGTCTTTGGTGTGACCCGGGGCGTCATTTAACCTCAGCATGAGTTACACACAGCTCCAGGTCGCTGTAAGGAGAAATAAAGAAAGCCTGTGAAGTAAGCCCGGAGCATTTGATAAAAATGGTCTCTCATTACTTACCGGGCACCTCCAAATTGCCCCGCATTTCAAAGGCATACCGCCTTAACTCTAACTCACCACCTCTCTGCACACAAAGCCTCACTTCTCCTTCCTATTCCTTGTTGCGATGGCACTGGTCTAGAAGGCTTTGCAAGTTTCCATCGGTGGCCTCCCTTGCACTTACCTGTCACTAGGTCCCGTCTGTCCTGCCAGTGATTACTGAAGTCCCCCATCCATCACAGCCTCTATTTTTGTGTGCTCACAAGTGCTTTCCTGCTTGGAGTATTTCCCCATCTCTATTCATCCTTTAAATGGCTCCTTTTGTTCTTTTTTTAAACACGAATCTTTTTGCTTAAAAGCCTTCTACTGCTCCGCACTCCCCAGCAGAGAGTGAGGAGCATCTGGCAGCTCAGTGCTGAGACGCAGGACTCCTGAGGCTCCAGCCCAAAGCTGGCCCTCACAGCTGAAGTCCTGCCAGGCTCCCAATAACTCCACTTCTCCGGAGTATCTTCTGTCCTTTCATATGCTTGGTCATTCTTCATTCCTCATTTCCATCACGTAATGAATTATACATCCTCCAACAGTCAGTTCAAATGTGAAATATTTCCTATTACAGCCCCCTTACTAACATTAATAGACACAGAATTTTCATGTTCACCTTATGGCAGTTAAGAAATATGCTACATGGCGTGTTCCCGGATGTAACTTCCACTCACTGCCTCTGTTTTGGGTCAGAGCAGAGCCATAGGAGATCCTGTTGTGAGGTGCGCTCTTCAGGGAGGTGGCCTTACTGTGAGGAGCTTCACTGAGTCAAAGGAGCAGACACGTCCTGTCAGCAAAAGGAGCAGGCCAGGATCTCCTGGGACTCAAGGAGAGGAACCTAGGAAATCTCCCAGAGACCAGCATAGCGGCCTGTCTCTTTGGGACCCAAAACGCTCGGACCCACAGAGTGGCCCAGGCTGTTTGGATTTAAAGTCTGAGCAGACCGGTATCTCAGCATGACTGTTTGGGACTGGTAGGCCCGCCCTTCATCCGAAGGGAACTTCCCGGAGACCAGTATCTGGGCCAGGTCGGTTTGGGCACGTAGCCCCGCCCTTCACCCCCAGGAAATCTCAAAGAGACCAGCATCGCAGCCTGTCTCTTTGGGACCTGAACCTCTTGGACCTGCAGAGTGGCCCGGGCTATTTGGATTGGGAATATTGTGGAGACTGGCATCTTGGCCAGGTCTGTTTGGGACCGGGAACTTGGCAGAAACCAGCATTTTGGCCTGACTCTTTGGGACCAGTAGGCCCACCCTTCACTCGCAGGGAACCTCTTGGAGACCTGCCTGGGACAAAGCACGGTGGCCTGGCCTGCCTGAGATTCCACAGGCTCCAGGTTGAACACACCCAGCATTCGCCTTAAAACTTAGGGAGCAAGGAGCCCACAGAGAGGAGTTAGGACCCTGTGAGGAAGCGAAGAGCCTGTGGGGGAGCCACTGCCCCTCCAGGAAATGAGGGTGCAAGAGGTAATTCACCACACATGCAGAGAAAGCTTTGGAACACCGCTCAAAGCAAGGAAATATAGAAAAATGACAAAAGGAAATACCGAAAGGCAGGCTCAAAGCCCTAGCCCTCCCCAAGAAAGCTTAGAAGCCATGTACCTAGAAGAAAAAAGAAGCCATACACCTGAAATGTCTGAAATGATATCAAATGAAATAAATATGCAAATAGGGAAAGCTATGGAGAAATTCAAATCAGAAATACTTGCCCAGGTAAAAGTAGAACTGATAAAAATAGTGAAAGAAATAGTGAACGCATCTAGTGAAAACAGAGCTAAAAAATTAGAGGAACAAAGCAAACAGATAGAATCCCTCAAAGAACAATATAAGAAACAAACAGAATGCATAAAGTAGATTTAAAGAGATATACAGGAAATCAAAACTTCTATTGAAAGCTGTAAAAACCGCCTCAATGAAAGTGAAGATAGAATTTCAGACCTCGAAGATAAGATTGCAGCCAGTGAGCAGGAAAGACAAGATCTTTTAAAAATAACAAAGAATCAGGAAATAACAATTCAACACCTGCAAGATGATGCAAGGAAAAATAACATAAGATTAATAGGGATAAATAAAAAAGAAGGGGACAGCCCAAATGACATCAAGAGGATATTTACAGAAGTAGTAGCTGAAAACTTCCCGAACATGAGAAGAGAAACAGACATCTGGATAAGTGAAGCATATAGAACTCCAAACAGCCATAACCAAAATAGAACTACACCCAGACACATAATAATCACCATCCCAGAAATCCAACATAAGAATAGAATATTAAAAACTGTTAGAGAGAAAAGAGAGATCACCTATAAAGGAAAACCTATCAGAATCACGGCAGACTTCTCAACACAAACAATGAAATCAAGAAAAGCATGCAGTGAAGTCTTTCAGATCCTAAAGGAAAACCACTTCCAACCCAGACTGACATACCCTGCAAAACTGTCCTTCAAAATGGATGGAGAAATAAGATACTTCCATGACAAAGAACAGCTGAAGAACTTCATGAACACCAAACCAAACCTACAAACAATACTGAAAAACATTCTAGATACACACGGGAGAAAACCACCAAGCAAGGCAGACAATTAAACAGAATGGAAAGCTAAAGACACAACAGCAGAAAGATAACATGTCAACAATAAACCAATATATAACAGTTACAACCATTAATGTAAATGGCCTCAACTCACCAATCAAAAGAAACAGACTGGCAGAATGGATCAAGAA
>PVJX010019242.1:0-35183 GCA_004027295.1 Dolichotis patagonum | reverse complement strand
TTCCTCCCTTCTTTTGGCTTTGGGCTTGGCTTGCTCTTCTTTTTCTAGATGTTTGAGGTAGCATCAGGTTATTTTTTTGTTTTTTTTGTTTTTTTTTTGTACCGGGGATCGAACTCATGACCTTGCGCTTACGAGGCAGGCGCTTAAGCCATTGAGCTTTGTGTTCGTTCTGTCTTCCTGATGTGGGAACTCATTGCAATATATTTTCCTCTTAGGACTGCTTTCATTGCATCCCACAAAATCCAGTAAGTTGTGTCTGTATTTTCATTTGCTTGGAGGTATTGTTTAATTTCTTCTTTAATTTCCTCTGTGACCCACTAATTGCTCAAGAGTGTATTACTCAGTGTTTATGAGGTTATGAGGTTTATGAGGTTATGAGGCTTTTTGCAGTTGCTTTTATTATTAATTTCTAATTTCATGGCACTATGATCTGATAACACGCATGGGATAATTTCAATTCTTTTGCATTTACTTAAATATGTTCTGTGAGCTAGTATATGGCCTATTTTAGATAATGTCCCATGTACAGCTGAGAAGAAGGTATATTCTGATGTTGTTGGATGGAAAACTCTATATACATCTATCAAGTCCATTTGTTCACAGGTATGATTCAGTTCTGTTATTTGTTTGTTGATTTTCTGTCTAGTTGATCTGTCCCTCTGTGTCAATGGCATGTTAAAATCTCCTTTTATAATTGTGTTACTGCTTATTTGACTTTTTATTTCTGTTAACATTTGCTTTGTATAGCTGGGTGCTCTGAAATTTGGTGTATATATTTAAGATTGTTATCTCTTCCTCTTAAAGTTTTCCCCTAATATGTAGTGACCTTCTTTATCTCTTTGGATCATTCTTGGTTTGAAGTTCACATTGTCTGTAAACAGGATTGCTACTCCTGGTTTTTTTTGGTTTCCTGTTGCGTGAAGTACTGTTTTCCATCCTTTGACTTTCAGTCTATGGGTTTCCTTTTGGGTAAGATGGGTTTCTTGTAGACAGCATATGGTTGGATGTTGTTTCTTGATCCAATCTGTTTCTTTTGATTGGTGAGTTGAGGCCATTTACATTAATGGTTATAACTGTTATATATTGGTTTATTGTTGACATGTTATCTTTCTGCTTTCCATTCTATTTAATTGTCTACCTTGCCTGGTCGGTTTATCCTATGTGTATCTAGAATATCTTTCAGTATTCCTTGTAGGGTTGGTTTTGTGGTCATGAAATTTTTCAGCTGTTCTTTGTCATGAAAGTATCTTATTTCTCCATCCATTTTGAAGGACAGTTTTTCAGGGTACGTCAGTCTGGGTTGGAAGTGGTTTTCCTTTAGGATCTGAAATACTTCACTCCATGCTCTTCTTGACTTCATTGTTTGTGCTGAGATGTCTGCTGTGATTCTGATAGGTTTTCCTTTATAGGTGATCTGTCTTTTCTGTCTAATAGCTTTTATTATTCTGTTCTTATAGTGGGTTTCTGGGCTGGTGATTACTATGTTTCTGGGTGTAGTTTTATTTTGGTTATGACTATTTGGAGTTCCATATGCTTCACTAATTCAAATGTCAGTTTCCATTCTCATGTTTGGGAAGTTTTCAGCTATTACTTCTATAAACAGCCTCTTGATATCATTTGGGATGTCCCCTTCTTTTTCATGTATCCCTATTAATCTTATGTTATTTTTCTTTGTATCATCTTGCAGCTGTTCGATTGTTATTTCCTGATTCTTTGTTATTTTTAAAAGATCTTTCCTTTCCTATTCACTAGCTGCTATCTTATCTTCGAGGTCTGAAATTCTATCTTCAGTTTCACTCAGGCAGTTTTTACAGCTTTCAGTAGAATTTTTGATTTCCTGTATATCTCTTTGAATCTGCTTTATTCATTCTGTTTGTCTCTTGTAGTGTTCATTCAGGGATTCTACCTGTTTGCTTTGTTCCTCTAATTTTTTAGCTCTGTCTTCACTAGATGTGTTCACTATTTCCTTCACTACTTTTATCATTTCTTCTTTTACCTGGGCAATTATTTCTAATTTGAATTTCTCCATAGTTTCCCCTAATTGCTTCTTCATTTCAGTTGATATCATTTCAGTCATTTCAGGTATATGGCTTCTATTTTCTTCTATGTACATGGCTTCCAGGCTTTCTTGGGATGGGCTGGTGATTTGAGCCTGCCTTTTTGTCTTTCCTTTTGTCATTTTTCTTTATTTCCTTGGTTTGAATGGTGTTCCAAAGCTTCCTCTGGGTGTCTTACAAATCTCCTCCTGCACCCTCAGCTACTGGAGCAGTCTCAGCTCCTCTGCAGCTTCTTTGCCCCCTAAATTGAGAGGTAGAAGCAGGGTGTGGAGAACGGGCCAGAGAAACCCCCAGGATACAATCCCCTGTCTTAGGGGTGTGGATATGAACTCTGCACCTGGCATTGCTGGTTTCAAGCTGTCCCCAGGCCAGCCCAATTGAGCCCAGAGTCCTCGAGCAAGGTTCCTGCCTCCTGGGCTGAAACAAGGCCACTGAGCGTGGCTGATAAGACCCTGCAATCTGCTGGACACAGTCCAGCATCTGGTAGCTCCCCAGTAACTCAAAAGCTGGCATGTAGGTTTCCAACTCTCCCCAGGTCACTGGAACTCACCCCAGGCAATCTCCACCTCTCTGTAGACTCACGGCTCTCTTAATTCAATATCTGCTCTTTATAAGCACATCGTGTTTGACATTTTGTCATTGCTGCCTAAAATACTGAACCTAATAATTATCGGTAAGCACTAGAGGTGGTGTGCTTAGAGTTCCTTAATTTTTGCAAAGCTGAACTACCTCAGACTGTTCCTGTGTCTTGATATTTATAGTGTTGCTCATTGGCCTCCATGTTTTTCTACTGACCTTTGCACAGAATTTGCTATCTTAGTGTGTGGATCCTGCAAGCCACAGGAATGAGCCTTTTTTTCACCTCCTACCAACTTAGTGTGGCCTCAGGCTTAGTTTTGATAGCAGTGTTTTGAGCTCTTTTCCTGTCATCAGCTCAACACTTACCAGCAGGTCATAGCTCATCCCTTGGGGCTTGAGTTCTATCTGAAGATATGAAAGAAGATGCACAAATAAATACTTAGGTGGTTCAGAAAGGGAATCTAAGATCCCAGATCACCAAGAAATGACTAGATAGAAAGAGGTCTCCAGCAACAAAGGCATTGCCCTGAAAAGGGAACAGAGTGGACTATTGAGAAACAGGAACTGCTTTTGAGGTCATGGTGTCAGGCGAGGGAAAAGAGAAGACACAAAAACAGAAAACTTCACGGGTAGCAATAGGCAAAGAGTGCACCTTGACCTGCTGGGGATCATGGGCACAACCGAAAGAAATTGCACTTTGCTACTGTTTCACAGTAGACCCTGGAGCAGTAGCTGAATTCTGTACCTAAGGGTCAAACAAGCATTTATTTAGAGCATCCCATTGGAAAATTCCTCTAGAAACTGGGTAACCAGGTATCTATTGCTGTCATATTCTTGGTGAGAAATTTTAAGCCAAAATCCTAGCTATAGGAATTGAATGGAGACCAAGTGTACACATGAAATTTGCTTTCTGTGATGTGGAAATTTAGCAGTGGTAGGAAGCATTAGTCTAATAGTTATCTAAATATTTACCAAAATGCTGATTTTAAGATGTACATGTATTATTCTTCTGATTTAACATCTTTGAAATTATAACAGGATTTACAATTCCTGATGGGGCATCAGCAGTTTGTTCTTTATTAGTTATAATTCACTGTCTGTGTGGAGGCATTAAAAATTGCAGAACAGATAAAAGCAGCTCCCAGAGACAAAGTAGAACTCTCTTTTAAAACATGCTGCACCATCAGCACCGCAGATGATGCAATAAATGGTATTGTGTGAGCAAACACAGACACCAATTCTTGAGATTTACAAAGTATTCAGATTACTTGGTTTCTGAGGGAGTATGAAGGCAAGATAACATCAGTTGTTCCTGCTTTTTGGATATGTAAATGATTGGATATTGTCAAATATAAGTGCAGAAATCTTTTCAAAAGTGTAACACAATACTTCTACATAGTAAAAATGAAACATCGCAGTTTAATTGGCAATATGTTTATGACATAATTTGTCTTGAAAGCAGTAAGTTTGATGAAGTGTTGTGATAACTGTTATAAGCTTGCATTTGTAGTACAAATAAATACCTAAGGCAGCAAAAGTCAAAACTGGCGAGATAAAGGAGACCTATAATATAGTAAAAGCTAACTTTTAGGTGTGGCAATAAGGATAAGAGTTTAGTGATGAACAAAGTTTCATTGACTGAAGAAGTGGAGCAGAGAACATTCGAGAAGAGAAATCATGTTGTGCAAAAGCCCGTGAGAAAGAAGACAACCATCGCTGAAGGGAGGTAGGGAGATGAACCTGGAGAGGTAGGCAACATCCACTCCCAAAAAGGGCACGTTATGGATTTTAGGCTTTTGTCATGAGGTTATCGAAAGGCCATCAAATATGTTAGGCAGTAGTGTGCTGGGAACAGCTCTGCTTCTAAGCTTGTTATGTTTATAATGCAAGGAAAGCCTCAGAGATGAAAAGTAATGGGTTCTGGGAGATCAATGAATGGCTATTTTGGCTATCTCGGTAAGGGTAATGGTGTCTGGCGCTAGAGCAGTGACAGTAGAAACCAGTGAAAGTGGAAAGATTCCAGAGGTCTTTGAAGGTATTGCAGGCAGGACTTATCTTTAAATAGGTTGTGAGTGGTTAACGGTGCTGATGACACTCATGTTCTGACATGAATAGCTTTATCCCTGAATTTCAGCATTCTGCTTTAATCCTAGCAGTAGGCTTCATGCTCTGGCTCAGTGTTAGCAGTGGGAATGGTTAGAGGTGGGGAGATTACTGAGATATTTAAGAAGTATTAGATATATGTAGGCTGTGGATAAAACATTTAACATTCATGCACACACATACAACAAGGTATACTGTGGTGCCATTTTTGAGATAACAAGCACTGAAGGAGAAGATTTAAGGACAGCTACACAAAGACTAGTTTTGATGTCCTTTCTGATTGGTGAGAAAAGAGAGAGAGAGAGAGAGAGAGAGAGAGAGAGAGAGAGAATTCTTATATATATAATTGCATAAATATAGAGCTTACCTGAGACATCTTGGTATCCAGAATCTGGAGACACAACTTTCTAAATATATGGCAATGAAACCTACATACTGGATAAGAATAATGAAGCAGACTGGATGATACCGTCTTCCCCAAATATGTCTATGTCCTAGTATAATTTGTTAATCCTGCCTCATTTGGAAAATAGGTCTTTTAAATTAAGGATCTTAAAATGGGAGAACGTTCTTTATTTTCAAGGTTGGCCCTAAATCCAGTGGCAAGGGTCTTCATAAAAGACACAGCCACAGAAAAGTAGGTTGTGTGAAGATGTGGGCAGAGTCTAGAGTGACTGTGTGACAAGCCAAGGGTTGTCTACAGCCAGGCTCGCAGTGTCAAGCAACACAATCTGGCTTTAGGCTTCTGGTGCAAACACAGCTTTGCTGATATTTCAGTGGCTTCTGGGACTTCTGGATTTTAGAGCTGTGAGAGAACACGTGTCTCACTATAAGGTACTAAGTTTGTATTTGTTACAACCACCACAAAAATCTGACACCAATGTGTAGGATCAGAGTTTAGAGTAAAAAGAAGAGGATTGGGTTTTTGACTTCAATATGCAAAGTCCTCTTGGGGGAAGACAAATTGGTAGTGAAAGAAGAAATAAGATAAGGAAGAAAAATGCACTGTCATGGAAGCCAAGGGATGATAATGACCCCAGAACAACAGATTGACAACTCAACCAAAAGAACTGTAGAGCAGCAGGGCTCTAAATAGTGACTCTTGGGTTGATGGATAACAGAACTCATACAGACAATGGCAGAATGATGTAACTGAAATTGTACCTGTGAGGAAGTCTCTCTCAGTATTGTTCCCTTCCTTTTGCAATTAGACAGGTTTATGACTTGCTATATCAGCAGAATGTAGTCTCCATGACATTAATGTAGTCTCCGTGACGTTGCATGGCTTCTGCCCTTAATTCAGGACTTGTCACTTTCCCAGTCCTTGCTGGTACTCTCACACCAAAGTCTTGAGCCACCATGTTGAAAAAAATCCACAGAGCTCACCAAAGAGACCACAGGGTGAAGGCCTGGAGCTTCAGATTTGGCAAAGGACAGATTCAGGCACCGTCTGAATCACAGCCTAAGAGTTACCGCTCCCAAAGCTGTGCAGCCCAGGTCTTTCCTGATCCACGAAAACCCCCAGGGATAATGAAAGGAGCGTTCATGTTTCAAACCACAAACTTATTTCACACATGAGTAGTGTCAGCACGTGGGGTAAACAAGTGCTGAACGAAAACACATTCCTGTTGCAAGAATCCATTCCCAATAAGACACAAAAGGGAATTTCAGAGCCACCATAAATCATTTAATTTCATTGAGCTAAATGGATACTTGGAAAATTTTTACCGTAAACATTTTAGTTAAAATGCATTCTGTGATATATCGGATTAGCTTAGTTTCTTGTAAAATTAATAGTAACTAAAGCCCACATGTATATCTTATCAATTTACTTTTTAATTTTTAGCACACACATAGCATTATTCCCAAGCTTGGTTTGTCAAAGACATGAAAATTAAGCTCTCCATTGTCAACTATTGCAAAGAAAGAGACATTATGGTAGCTACTGTTAATACCCAATTGTCTTATTGTAAAGTGCTATGTTGCTTATGTTGTTCTGTTCTGATCCGCTTTGTTCTGTCCTCTTTTATTTTATTCTCTTTAAAAGAAAAAAAAGAAAATTAATGTAACAGGCAACTGAGTTAGTCAGAAATATTATAGGCAGTGAGATAGGGCTAGGTCCTCAATAGAGCCAGTGCAGACACCTGGTAACTGCAGGGAAGCTGACACTTCCTGCTGTGGACCAGGCCTCAAGACAAAAGACCATACACATGCACCCATATCCTCAGGATTGATACCCTAAATAGTTCCCATCCCCCTAGCAAAGAGTCACAGCTCCAAGAATGCCTGCCACTTGCTACTTGACTTCCTTTCTCATTTGTCCCTAATGTAATCAATTTTACCTGAACTATTGATCTTATTGGCTAACTATAGTTATGTCCCACCTTATGCCCATCTGCCTTGTGAGTTCCCAGTCTCCCCCTACCTTGAACTCATGGTTTTACTCTATAAAAGTCCCTGGAACAGAGTCCTGGGCAACCCGCTTGGGACCCCTTCTGTCTCTCTCCAGACAGGAGCTTTCTCTCAATAAAGATATTCCACTCTTCACCTCTGTTGTTGCTAAAATTCATTCTTCGATTTTAGAGAACACGAACTCAGACATAGTAGGTTTGGGAGTTTCATTCTTCTATATCATTAAGCTTTCAGGCCAAATTCCAAACCATGGATACTTGTGCTAAATCTACAATCACTTACAAAAACAACAATAAAAACAAAAACAAAACCTCTTGAGACTGAACATGATTGGAAATTTAATTTGAAAAAAATATGTAATACCTCTAACAGTTCTAGCAAGTATCCTATAATCTTTGTGCATAGTAAATTTTTGTAGCAAAATGCATTGTGCTCATTCAATTTGATAATATATATTATAAATGAATTTTTATCAGGTCATTAGTTATAGTCAAAGGATGTGAAGAAGAAATGATTTTCGGAGTGTTTTAGAATTGTGGGTGAGGGATTATGTTCTGTATCTGCTCTATCTTTCCTCCCACCTGTACCTCACAGTGAACCAAGTCTTGTTGGGAAAGTTAAAAGCACAGGACAAACTAAGTTCCTTGTAAGTTCATCATTCTCATGCTTAAAGGGGACCTTGAAAGTACCTGGCCAATTCCACCAGGTTTCTCTGGTTGTTCATCAAAATTCCAACCAAATTCTTTTGCTTTTAGTGAATTATGTTATTATGTTTTACAATAAAAATAACATATTATGTTTTACAATAAAAATAACAACTTTTAGGAGGGAAAAAATGCTTTTTTTCTAACCTCACACTACCTATTAGGTCTTTCAGTACTAAACAGAGTAATTCCTAGTTTTCTGCTTTTAATTACTTGGAGGGCAATGATAAGCTAGGTAATTGAGTACAGAAAGATTGAAAAGTTAATTGGATCAAGTTTATGAGTTTGTAAGAAGATGTTTGAATAGAAAGAACTAGAAACACTAGAGCATAGCAGTAGTTAAGGTTATTATTGAAACTTGAGGCATGGATGAAAATAGTAAAGGATACAGTTAAAAAGGAAGAGAGCTTATGTTAATCAGCTTTTAGTCACCACAGTGAGTTCCCAAGATAATTAATAAAAAGTTTCATTCTATTTCACAGTTTTGGAGATTTCAGTTTAGACATTAGTGGCCACCTTGCTTTTAGACCTTTGTCTAAGGTAGCACGTCACAGCAGGGGTGCAGAAAGGCAAGAGACCAAGGCCCCACAGTATCCTTCAAGGTCATTCTCTCTGTAACTAACTACCTCCCACCAGGTCCCATCTTTTAAAATGTGCGCCATTTTTCAATATCACCACTCTGAGAAGAAGCGTTCAACACATGAACCCACGGTTTCCACTTAATATCCAAACTGGCAGGATTAGATGTGGCCACGACCTGGAAAAGAAGATGCTTAGAAACCAAGAAACCATACTCTACTCAGAAATTATAGATAAATCTTTTCAGAAATTTGTGAAGACCAAGTTAAAAGTACAGAATTCTGACTGGAGAGAAATGAGAAAAATATGTAGAGATATCATTGATTTTCTTTCTTTTTTTAGTGAAATGTAACATATCAAGTGGTATCAGATGTATTTTGTTCAAGGAAACGAATACATTTCCAATTATGGTCTCCTGCATTCAACCTACAAACCTTTTAAATCCTAAATTCTCTGCGTGACTCAGAGACTAACGATTGAGTGAAATTTTAGTTGATGGAGTTAAAACACTTAGAGTCAAATGAAGAACTTCCTATTTTAGGATGTGTTGTTTAAATATTCTATCTATATGATTATGGGAAAGAAAGGTAAAAGAATATCTTGTAACAAAGAGGAATATGGTTTTATGATCAGTGTTCTTTACTGTGTGATTAATGAACAAGATGCCAGACACTCACAAAGTTACAGTGAGTATAAAAGTAACATAAATAAAGGCATTGAGTCACCTTGATGAGACCCCAAATCTCTACTTTTAAGTTCTAAGGGTTAGGGCATATTTTTGCTTAGAATATTGTTTTTGGCAAACAAAGGCCTCATCCATAAAATTTTTCTTGACATTTTTACCGCAAAAATCACACTTGGAGATAAAATACCATACTGCAGTCACAGGGACAGAAGCCATGACGGCAGAAGTGCGTCTGCGCTGTCATATATTCTGACTCTTTCCATGGCATGGAGTAGTCAAATACCATTCGAAAAATACACATTTATAGCCCCTGACCTTCGGTCTATTTAATACTACTTTTCAAAGTGCACTTTGGAAGCGTCGTTGTTTCAGAATATGTTCCAGGTTTTTTTTAAGTCGATGTGCAACATTCACGTTCAAATTTATTTCTTTGTCTAACAGACAGTTCTTACCTTTTGAATGTTAAGTCTTGTGCAGTTAAGCGTAAAAAGAGCATGGATTTTCTCTCTGTTATCTTTAAGGGAGGATAATTATCAGGTAATATACGATCTGTTTGCTGTGTCTGCAGATGCTGTCTAACTGAAGAGCGAGTGATCAGGGTAAAGCAAAGCAGATGGTGACGTATCTGGTTTGTGTCTGGGAGCCAGTGTAGCAGAGGGCTGTAAAGTCCTGAAGGGAGGCGTGCCCACTGACATTCTGCACAAAAAGCCTTTTAAACCTCATTCACAGTCGGGCACTTACTAGGGAGCTTCCAACATAAAAAAAAAAACAAGACAGAAGCATTATCTTCCTTATGTCTCTCAACATATTGTTTTGGATCACATATACACACATATAAATATTTAAATAAAAACAAAGACTTTGTAATGAAATTATTTAAAGTATACCAAATTTAGAGAATAGGCGATGAAAGATTCAATTACTACAAATTAAATGTTTTAGAGAAATTTACATAGAGATTTTTTTTCCCTTGTTGATGAGTTTCACTTTGGCATTATATTTTTAAGTGCCTTGGGCTGGAACTGTGTTTTAGATTTTGGCACAAGGTCTAAGTCTCTGATACAGTTTTAACATTGTATTTTGATTATCTGTGTGTGTGTGTGTGTGTTTGCCTTTTCTGTATGAACCCTTGAGGGTTTAATCTCAGTCTAGTTGTATTCAGGTACATCACATATGAGTTGGTACACACTAATTTTTCATCATTACTCCTCAATAAAAGAAAGACAATTTATATGTTTATCCATTATGAATAAAAAACATACAAAGAGAAACGTTAATTTCTCATAATATAACTTTTTTCTTATAGTATATGGAATAAGAATAATTTTAATAAAATATATGTATCCTATAGATTTTTTGATCATTTTACATCATTTTTATTACAAACTTCTAAAGTAAATATGAAGTCTGTTATCTTATAATTATATTAAATATAACTATTTTCACATATGTCACCAAATCAGTGTGTATTTACACAATTATTAAGCCACAACAAAGTATGTTTCCAATTTTATTAAGTTCAATAAATTTTTAGTGTTAACAACAATAATTGTAAGAATAAACTTTCCTTAACACATTTCTTATAAAGTTGTGAGTAAATAAAAACTTCCCATAACTGGCATTCGAGGTTGAGCTATCTTAAAAGTTGATGTGAAGTTGCATGTAACAGTAGGAGTGATTACTGCTGCCTGTTATTTCAGCTGAAAACATTAGGGAATTCAAAGCCTGAGGAGCAGCTTACATCTAATTAAAATAATTATGTGCTTTACTAGCTGACAAGAGCCATAGTGTCTTCCAACATGTTCTTAATTGAGTTGTCTTACAAGTATTTAGATACAGAACTACTTAATGAATAGATTGGTTAGTTTTTGTATGTATATATACCTGTTACCAGTACCCAGTGGAAAGCATAGGACATCTCAAGAACACTAGCAAACTCCCAAATGTCCCTTCCTAGACATCCATCTCAGAAGTAGTCACCGCTAATTTGTAAGAACGTAGATAAATTTTGCTAGTTTTTGAATTTCATTGCCGTAGATTAAAAATGTACTGTGTTGTGGCTTCTGACTTGATTTAGTATTATGTCTGTAAGAATCCATTCTATAGTATGCCATACTAGGTAATTTTTTCCCACTTGGTGCCTTAAGCAAATGAATTTTAAAATTTGATAGTTTTAAATTTGTTTTTCCATCATCAAGGTACATCACAATATGTATACTTACTCATGTGATTATTTGTATGCATTTGGATTGGTTTTAGTTTTATCTATGATGAAAGTGTACTGTGAACATTCTCATGCACAAGTTTTGGTGGATATAAATACTTATTTTGGGAAGGTAAGAGGAAATAACTGGCACCTAAGAAATTAAATTTGTTAAATATGATAGCCAAGGAACAGCAAAAGTGATTTAATCAGAATGTAGGAAATATTGTAAAATTAATTTTTCCAAAATGATTTTACTCATTTACTCTCCCCTTAGCAATATAAGAGCTTTGTGTTTTATAGCCTTGACATTTGAGATTGCTAGTTTTAAATCATCCTTTGTGTTGGATGTATCTTAACATCTCACTGTCAATTTAGTTTTCAGTCTTCTCATGACTGATTATTCTGCTCATCTTTCACATGTTTTTGGTCATGTTATCTCATTTTGTGCAGTGTGCCTTTTTCAAATTTTACTAACTCATTTTTAAATTTTTGTCATTAACTGATGAATTCCGTGTCCTAGATACTACACCTATATTGAGTTTATATTTGACAAATGCATTCTCCTCATCAATACCTTCTTTTGTCACTCGTTCAGTGATGACTTTACTAAAAAGCTTCTTAATTATCAATTAATATCAGTTGCTGTTAATTGTAATGGGCCAATTTTTCAATCTTTTCTTTAAAAATGTTTGCATATTATATGTTTTGATATATTTGTCCATATAAATGGAGGTTTTTAAAAAGTAGAGTGACACTCAATTGGCATATCTACTCCTGCTTTTTGCTGAGTTCCATTGCAAGAAATACTGTTTCATAAATGCTTTCAATTTTTAATGTATGTATTTCTTTTTAGATTAAATGTGTTCTGGTATACAGCATTTGCATTGGTTCTTTTCTTGATTCATTCAGTTGCCCTTTGATCGGGCAACTGAGTCCATTCACAGAGAGTTGTTACAGAAAGTTATCGACTTATTACTGTTATTGCATTATTTTCTTGTTGCTGAGTGCATTTTTTCCTCCTTTCTGTTTATCTGTGTACCCTGCCTGGTATAGTCATCCTAGTAGGGTTTTTTTTTTTTGTTTTGTTTTTTGTTTTTTGTTTCTGTTTTTTTTTTTTGTTTTTTTGTTTTTTGGGTTTTTTTTGCTGGCTTTTTGCTGGCTTGTCTCTCTACAACATCCTGGAGGATTTTTTATAGTGCTGCTTTATTGCTCATGAACTTCCCAAGGTGGTTTTTACCATGCAAATATTTGATTTCTCATCAGTTTTGAGGGAAAGTTATACAGAATATATAAGTCTAGGTTGGAAATTTTTATATTTTAGGACTCTCATGATCTATAATGTGTTGAGAAGTTTGCTGTATTTCCAATGGGTTTATTTTATAAGTGATGTATTGCTTTTCTCTAACAGCTTTTAAGATTCTGTCCCTGTGCTGATCTTCTGAAATTTTCACTATGATGTGATGTAAAGAGGTGCTCTTTTAACTGTGGCTATTTGGGATTCTACATGTCTCATTTATCTGTATATTTACTCCTTTCCTTAAATTTGGAAAATCTTTGGATATTATTTCTGAAAATAGTTTTTTAATGCACTCTGTGTTTTTTTCTGATTTTTCACTTACTCTCCTTAGTCTTACGTTGGTCCTCTTTGTGTCATGTGCCCATGTTTACTGTTCTCTCATTATGTTTAAATTGTTTAGTAATTGTTCCTTGAGCCATGTCCTCTGATTGTGAAATTCTATCCTTGGTTACTTTTACTCCCCATATTTGTAATATAATTTCTAATCTCCTAAATTTCTGTTTGGAAACTTTTCACGGACTCTAATTCCTTGTTTACTGGTCATTTGTGTTTTGCATCATTTTTTTTAGCTCAGCTAACTTTTTAGTAGTGCTTTTTGTTATCTCTGATTGTTTTATTACTTCCATTGTCTGTTTATTTGTGATCCTGTCAAGTACCTTTTTAATCTGTTTTTCCATCTTTTCTGTTATCCTTTCAAATAATTTGGCAAATGTGTTTTTGCTGTCCTACTCCTTCATGCTTCATGGATCTTCTTTGGAGGAGTCTGGAGTTTTGAGAGCTATTTTATTGCCTAGTCTCATATTTTTTATTGTTTTTTGTTAAGTTTGTTTTGTTTTATGCTTAGGTTTGTGGCTTCTTTTAGTGGAAATACCTTGTTGTTAGCATGGTGATCTCTTTAGTTTACCTTTTACTGATACACTCAGAGTTTCGCTATAGTTCTTTGCCTCTGTCCCAATAGCCAATGATCTCTGTTAATTTAGGAATGAAGGGTGCAGTATATATGGTCCAGTATGCTGTTCTCTGGGAACAGGTAATAGTATTGGTCATGTCACAAAGGTAATCCAGATATTTGCACACAGAAAAAACCTATTAATGGTAACAATTATGCAATAATGTCAAGTAAATCAACAACAGTAATATCACCCAAGACAAATTGGATATTAGCATACCAATAAGAACCAATAATATACCATCCTTAACTTAGAAAAAATCTATAACTGTAGTATGAACATTAAGATAAGCCAAATATTAACACAGAAAATAGCTACTCAGTGTGACAACTATACCTCCACTAATGATAGGAAGAAAAGAATCCTACAATAATAACATAGAGTTCACTAACTATCTAAAGATTAATGAACTTCATGATTATACTATTAAAGATATAAGGGGTTGGGAAATGGGAGAATGCAAGAGGAAAATTTTGAAAAAGTAAACAATTATAGATGAGAAATAAGAGAGAAAAGTAAGACAAAAGATTCTGTGAAGGAATATAAGGATGTTTATAGAATTAGATAAAGGTAATAAAAAATAAGTGGGAAACAGAAGATACAATAAAAGAATAAAAATAGAAAAATTCAAAAGAAAACAGAAAGGAAAAAGAATAAAGACTGAAAGTCCTCAAATCCTAGTAGACCGGTGAATAACAAAGAGGAAAGAGAAAAAAAGCCTAAAACTAGAAAAAACAATCAAAGGCACAAACAAAACCTCTGAAGTTTTGAGTGAGTGGTTTCCTTCCTGGGTCTGCAGTTTGGGAGTCCAGCAAGTCACTTTCTAAAGTCTTGTGGCCCATGGATTTCTGAGGAGCCTTTGTGTACCGTAGGCTGTGGCCTTGTCTATATTAAGCTGTGCCTTGCTCATGCTGGTAGATGGGGAAGGCAATCAGACCCCACATCTGTGCTGGTTTTTGATGGCAGAGAAAATCGCAAGAACTTAATGAGGGCTCTTACTTTGAGAGTCAGCTGTATCTGAGTACAACTCACCATCCACCACAGGGGAGCAGGACCCATATTCTACCTAGCCTGGGTTTCCACTCCAGTTATTTTTCTTTCTTTCTTCCTTTCATCAGTACCAGGGATGGAAGTCATGACCTCGCGCTTAGCAAGGCAAGCGCGTATGCCACTGAGCTAAATCCCCAGCCCCTCCACTTATTTTTCAAACTTCTAGTTCCTGTCTGTGGCTGTCTCGGCTGGCGGTAACTCACCCAGTCACTGTAGAAGAGTAACACAGGGACCCCTAAATGAAGTTGTTTTTCAGTTGTTCTGAGTTAAATTTAAATAATCAACCCTTTCACAAAATGGTGCCTAGTTAAGCATGCTCTGGCAATATGGCAGGCACCTGTGCTGGAATCCCTCTCTGGCTACTGACTGCTGTATGGCAGGGGTCTCCTCAGAGCAAAACACCATGGGGTTTTGCAGTGCACAACAGCTGTGAGTTCTGCTACCACTTTTTTCTCACGCCATTGGCCCTGGGCACTTATTGTGCTTCTGGGAAGTCAGGTTCTCCTCCCTATGAGCCATGAACTTGGGAAAGAGTCCATTATTTCCCCTCCATTATGAGCTGTCTCTCCAACTGTCTAGAGCTTCTAATTTTCCCATGGGTTCTTTCCTGATTCCTAGTGATCTACTCATTTTTTCTTCACCAGGGTGTTAATTTTCAGTGTCTGGATTTTGGATCTCAGAGACATTGAATTTTACTGCTCATCACCATTCTGCCATTTTTTAGAGCCTCTCTGAGGCCATCTTTATGAGGTAGATATTACTATTACTCTTTTAGAAAGTTTTCTCAATATGAAAATAGGTTCCAGCTTTCACTTGCATTATAATTTAGAACTGGATTTCCTCACAAAGCCTCATGTGCTCTAGGTGGGGTTTTCGGAAGTGATTGGGTTGTAGGTGTGTGATATTCATCAGTGGATTAGCCCGCAGATGAGTTTATAGATAAATGTGAAGTTGGGAGGTAAAATCTGGTTAGAAGAGGTGGATCACTAACTAGAGGAGTGGCATGGGAGTGAATCTCTTTCCTACCCCCTTGATCTCTCTCTCTCTCTGCTTCTATAATACTTGCAAGCCTGATATGAATGGCTGAAAGTCTTAAAAACAGAATTTTTAAAGGAAGAATTCTCCTTAAGATTACAATACAGAAATCCTCCCTGAGTCCAGCCTAGTACCTAATAGAATATGAATTCAAGATTCCAGCATTTTGGCCTGCTGCATGTATTTGAAACTTGCCAGACCTTGCAATCATATGAGCTAATAAATCAATACCCAGCAACTTTTTTGTTTTTCTCTCTGGCTCTCTGTTTCTGTCTCTGTTTGTCTTTGTTTCTCTGTCTCTGTCTCTCTCTATATATAATTGATTTTTATTTCTCTTAGAATTTGATTTATAGACTTACCCTCACATAGTTTTCTTCCTACCAGTTTCAAAGTTTTTTCTAAAATGTGAATTTCCTTGGATCTAGTACGTCATAATGTAGGTCATGAGAAAGCAGCCTAGATCTAGTGATATCACTAAATATTAACAAAAATTTTGGAATGTGAACTTTCTGACTTGTATTACTACATTGAGAAGGGTACTTATGATGTGTAACACAAACTAAAGTTAGAGAAAGATGCAATTAGAAATGGGCTTGTGTCATTAAGAGAAAAGCCAATTTTCTCAGAATTCTATGATGATGATGGAAAAAATCCTTTCACTTCACTGACTAATCAATTTTTCAAATACATTGTTAGTCACATAAAAACCTGGGTCTTTCATTCTTCCCCCAAACAGTGTTCAGGTGTGAGTGTGAGTGTCCCCATTTTATAGGTTCTTCCTGATCAAGGTCAGGTTGTTGGTAGAATACAGTAGAGAGTATATAGAATATATAGATTTATCTTCTTTAAGAACTCATATTCTCTACAATTACAAAAATGTGCATTTTTAAAAGAATTGAAAAGATATAGTCTGTTACATTGATATAACTATAGGAAAGTCTTATGATCAGTCTTAAATATAGGACTACGCATTTTAGGTTTTATTTATCTCTGGTGTGAAATGTGTAATCTCCAGTCTTCCAAAGGATATTAAACTAATGAGAATGACCAAAAACACATTAGATGCCAAAAGAAAATAAAAATGCAGTGTTTTTATTTTTTAATTTTTATTAATACTGCACAATTTGTAAAAGCGTTCTAATTAAAATTTTCATCATAAGCTGCATTAGTCACTTTTCTACTGCTAGGACACAAAAATAACTGAAATTTAAAGGGAAAAAAGGTCTATTTTGGCTCTGGTTTCAGAGGTCTCAGTCCATGCACAGTCCACCAGTTCCAAGTTAGATTTCACATGGTGGAGGGGCCTGGTGGGTGAGAGTTGATCAATCCATAGCAGCTGAAAAGCAGAGAGAGCAAGGGGGAAGTGAGGTCAAAAATATACTCTTTCAGGACATGTGGTTAGTGACCCATCTTCAGTTAAGCTTCTAAGAGGCCATTCGTCTATGAACCTATCAAAGGATTAATTCACTGATGAAGACGGGGACACCTATTATCCAATCACCTTTTAAAATCCACACCTCTGAAGATTTGAGAGCTTTGGGAGCCATTTTAGATCTAAATCATAACATAAACCTAATGAAGTGACAGTTGCATATGAGAAAGTGGTGAAAGCTGTGGTACCTAGCCCACTCTTCTTGAATTCTTGAAAGATTACTCAATGTTCACAAATTAAATGCAGTTTAAATACTGAGATTATACTCTTCACGTATCAGAGCACTTATTTTTTAATCCATTTATATTTGTAGCATGTTTAAATTGTCCATCTATCATATTTAAATTCCATATTTTCAGTTTTAAAGTCTATTTTGTTTTATATGTGCAATGGATATGGCCTGTTGAATGCATGACTGTTCTGGATAGTATATGTAAGACAACCTGAGAAAACACTAATTTCAGAAATAGCCAGTTTTCTCACATTTCTGATCTGGAACTAAGAACTCTTTGTCTTCAAGAGTCTAATATTTGTTCACTCACACAATATACACCCAAATTCAAAATTAAAATGATAAAATCAGACAAAAGTCCATTTTTGAAATCACTGAAAGAATTTCTGCTTCAAATTTTTTTATAGATTATTAAATGCAAGTTTCATTAGTTGTAAATATCAAAAAGAATCTTCATGGTCATGCACAAAGATTATTTCTAGGAGGTCTTGTTTTTACTGACTTTTTAAACGTATACCATACAAGATCTTATAACAAGCAACAGCGTATACACTGAGTATGATTGCAACTTCATACATAAATATCTTGTTTTTTGAGCCAGGATCTCACTATATAGCAGAGACTGGACTTGAACTCATAGTGATCCTCCTGTCTCAGCCACATGAGTCTTGAAATTATGCCATGCACCACCATGCCCAGCTCTATTTTTGTTTTTTTGAAATAAGTTCTCACTATGTTATTCAGTCTGGTCTCAAAATTCTGGGCTCAAATGATTCTCCTGCCTCAGCCTCCTGAGTGCTGAAACTATAGTTATGTCCCTGTTCCTGGCTTACATATATAGTTATCCTTAAAAACAATTTGCCTTGAGAGCATGAATTGTGTTATATTATACGTAATGTCTTATATTATGCAATTCTCTAGTTTGGTGCTTCTGTTACTCTTGACTAGTGATAGTGTGTTAATTACTTTTTTGATGGTGGGCAAAATACCTGATACCCATAATTTAGAGGAGGATGTGTTTATTGTAGCTCACAGTTTTGTAGATGTTTCAGTCCATAGTCATCCAGGTCCAAGAGTAGCTAGCATGGCACATGGGTATGATAGAGGAGAAACAATTTCATGGTGTGGCAGGCAGGAAGAAATGCAGCTTTCTTCTTTCTTCCTCATTTATTTCATCTAGACTACAAGCCTATTGGTTGGTGCCACTTGGTGTCTTTCATCTAGAGGAAGTCCATCCAGAACTATACTAAAGTAATCAGTGGGCTAATCAATCCAGTGTTACCAGTTCATGACCCAGTTATTCCCAAAAGACTTAGCTATGAGCGCATGAGACTTTGGGGGGATATCTAGATATAAATCATAGCAGATAATGTCTTTCTGTCATTGCTGTGCATTTTCAAATTTATTAGAAATTACATGCAATTAGTTTGTTTAGAATAATATTTTCAAAGCATGTTCTATGTCCCTCTGGACATCTTTCTAGTTATATGCTTCTAGATTTTCACTGAAAGTCTATTGACAAGCTGATGTTTCTATCAAAGACTTTTTGTAAACTCTAGTTAATAAAACTCAAGCATGCTGACATTAACCTTCTGTGAGATTCTCTTCCACTTCTATAAGGTATAAACTCACCATCTTTGCTTGTTGTATTTGAATGTAATGGTATTTAACAAACAAATAATCATTATGCAAAATAAGTGATAAGTTCAGAGCAAAAGTAAAAATTTTCTCTTATAAAGAAGAGAAAATCTGTATCATATGTCATGACTTCATTCCTAAGGGAAGCCTTTTTTAGAATTATACATGAGATCAATTAGCCCGCCAGTCTGCCTCATCTCATTCCTGCTCTCTTCTTCACTGTTTCTTGATAATGGATTCACTTAGTTTTTAACCTCCTGTTTCCATGTGGCCCCCTTTCCACATCTGTCGCTCCCTCATTTCCTAAAAAAATGGAATGAAATATTCAATTGGTTAATTGGAAAAATTGACTCAGCCTCTTCTTTTGGAATCCTGGTCTGTTCACAAGATGTAGCATCTGCTCTGCTCTATGAGATAGAGCTTGTCTTGAAGGACAGGATGTGTGATTGAGTAGCTATCCTCCTGTTCAAGATCTGAACCTACAGCTCTGCTAACTCTTAACCTCAGTAAAGAAAACACTGCATAATGATCTTTATCACTATAGTGCTTAGATCTACAGCACAATTAATTCCAAATACATCAGAAGAAAGACATATTACTTACAGTTTTTCCTCCAAATCTTGAGGTTTCTTTCTTATAATTTCATCCACTGGTCTATTCTTTCACTACTTCTGCAAATGTGCATACATCTGATAGAGATCTTAATGCCAATTCTATTTCCTTTTGTCTTTTTTCATGGTATTTTTATGGCATCTGTTACAGTATACAGCTGAAATGTCCCCCTCAGGACTCATTGATTGAATTCTTTGTTGTCACTGAAGCACTATTCTGATCTGGTAAATAGAGAGGTGCTTGGATTATGAAGGCTATAACTTCATCAATTGGATTAGTTCACTGAAGAGTTCATTTGTCAAATGCACTTTGAGAAGGTGGGTCTTTGTTAGGTAAAAGTTGGTGACTGGGAACATATGTGTGAAAGGTAGATTTTACCTTTTGTCTCTTCTCTGACTTCTCCTCTTTTTCTCTGCTTCCCTCCTAGCTTCCATGAGGTGAGCAGTTCTCCTGTGCCACAGCCTCCTGCCATGATGTTACTGACAAACCTAAAAGCAGTGATGCTGGTAGACCATGGGCAGAAACCTTTAAATATATCAGCCAACATAAATCGTTCTTCCTTTTAATTGCTTTCTTTGTTATTTTGTCACAGCAGTAGAAAACTGACCAATACAGGATGAAATTTTCCAGTGTTGTCAGTATTTGATCTTTTCATAATTCACCTCCTGAACTCCTCTAACTTCATGAAATTATTTTGGAGAGGTCTTCAAAGTTACCCAAAGCCTGAATCTTTTATTAGTCCCCATCTTCCTACTTAATAGCAGGTTTAGTGTGGCTGGTCAAAAATGAATAATATGTCTAGATACTATGAGATACTCCTGAGCACTTATCACCTGATTTCTATACAGATAGCCCCGATTATGTAGTGAGCCATATCTTCACTTGAACAAATGTGCAATGGCAAGCAGAAATGCCTAAGTGACACCAGGGCTTGGAAGTAGATTTATTTACATTGACAATCATTGATTAGAATCATTCACAGAATACCAGGCCCTGATCTCTGTTGGTCTAGGGTTTATATGAGACAAGCAAGCATAAAGTACAGAAGTAGAATGACTTGTCAATTGGGGGTTGGTTTGCAAAATGTGAATCACAGTGATGAGCTATTTCTAAAAGACAGAAGCAACATCAACTGGAACAAGAACTATTACCTGGGCAACTAAGAAGCAGAATTATGCTGGTTTGGGGGGCTGCATTTTCTATTACAAATCAACTAATTTTCTATAAAGTCTTTGTGGTGATGAGGATTTTTTCAGGTGTAGGTATTCCCTTGGTTTAAGTAAGAATTCAGAATACTCTATGAACTGGATGGAAGACATGATTTTCAGGTAACCACTGAAAAAGTATCTCTCTCAGTCAGGCTTTTGAAATTGCCTACTATGAAATTACTAGGTTTATTGTGTTTTGCAACTCTTAAAGCAATAATGGAGTATGCTTTGGTGTTTTTCAAAGTTGAAAACTTTATGTTTCTAATTCTCTTGGATTACATGTTGAATGTCCAGTGCATTCTTTTTATCTTTTCTTCTCATACTCAAGTGTAAAGAATAACTTTTACCTGTATCTTTTTGTTTTCTAAAACAGATCCTCTTTATGATTTCATCTTTTAAAAGCCAGAAATTTTAATATTTCAATCAGTATTCATCCTCATTCATTTGTTTCTTACACAGTGTTATGCATATATACTTGCTTGACAGTTACATATATCATGGTTTTGAGAAATCAGAGATTGAATCTGAAATTGAGAAAAGACTGTTAAATATTAGTGCAAAGGATGTGTGGATTATCGTAAGTGTGAGGATTAAACAAAATTTTAGATGATTCTTAGCAAGGAGAATTAGATCACATTAAAAGGATACTAAAGGATAAGTTGGAGTAACTATTGTGGCTGATGTGAAAAAGGTTTTCTGTGTTTCTGTGAGTGACTTTCTGAGAATTTATATTTTGGAGGCTCTTTATGCATATGTAGGTAAATATAGAGTTATGAACACAGGAGAAAAGAGTTAAGGATGGTTTTAAGTCTAGAGGAGAAAAAATTTCCAAAGGCTCTTTCTATGTGTGAAGTAGTTTATTAGTTCTGTGAGCTTCAAGACTATGCCGTATTAGTATAGGTCATATGAATTCACCTGAATATTTTTCTACATCTCCCATGGGATTTTGCAGTCAAGATAAGTGGTGAGTTGAAGATTCTTATCAATGCCATTATGTCTTTCAAGAAAATATTTAAATGAAACCAAAAATTGTATATTTTTCATTGGTTATTAGACTTTTAAAAAGTAGACACCATGCAGTGTTCTTAATGTTAAATCCAACAGCAAATGTATCAGGGTATTTCTTTGGCTCTGCCAAATGCCAGCGATGACATGTCCAAAGCTGGGGCAGGAATTCTCCAGTAATTCACAGTCTACTTGACACTCATGGAAAAAAGAAGTCTCTCCTACAATGTACCTATCATTTTGATAACTTTTGTATTTGAATAAATCAAAGAATAAAACTAAAATGATGACAGCAGCAACAAATTTGAATGTCTTTAATATTCTCAAACCTGTTGGCACAATAAAATCATCTTTTGATATCATTTGAGTTACTGACTTGATTTGTTGATGTTTCAAGGTATCTCCATCAGCGTCATAGATTTTCTTTAAAAATAACAATAACATTGTAATAACATTAAATTTTATGAAATAAAATCTAATTATGCTAGAGATTTTAACAAAACTCAATTTTGTTTTCCTAGAAACAAATAAATATTCTGATTTTAAAAGAAATGTACAATTTAGAAGCTGATGAAGTAAAAATGAAGTTTCAGGAACCAAAGGGAAAACAGATACACTCATCTGAGTTTTAGATATTAATGCAATGTAATTTAAAGGTTCATATTTAGGGGCTGAGGGCAAAGTGGCTGTTTCAAATGCACATAAATTTGGATTCTAGCCCTGAAATTAAAAAAAAATGTAATGCATTTGTAATATTTTCAACCTAGGATTATTTCCACTGGAAAAAAGAATGATTTGAGGACTTTCTTCTGAATTACATATTACCATAAAATTTTAAGAAAAACAAATAATTATTTCAATCAACACAACACTATTTCAACTTCTTGTAGTCAGTTTTATTAATACATTTCAAAAAAATAAAAGTAAAACATTGACCAATTCTTGGGAAATTTAGTCTGTTGACAACAATTGATTTCCAAATAATTTCAATTCATTTACCAGCCAAATGGCAAGGAGATTCAAATATCTTGGTATTTGAGGATTTGGAAAATTTGATGGAATTTCTCTATTTCCTTTACTTTTTTATATCTTTTAAAACACTGAATATTTTCAGTAGGTGCCAAATTCCTGGAGAAATTCACTTTTTGGTACATATACACATGAATTTTAATCAATTTGAACCCTCTTTATTTTATAAATAAAATATGACACCATTATTGCAGTTCACTGCTATTTTTTCTGTGATGTGGAACTGTTTTAGTGACTAGAATTAATCACAGTTTATCCATGGTTCCTGTCTGCAACTGTCATTGTACTACACTGATGACTCAGAAATTCTTCATGTGGAATTGTCTTTATGTGGAGAGATTTAATTCTGCTTGAATAGAATTCCTTTGAAAAGATTTCTTGGAGATCTCTAAAGTTCTCATGTAAGTTACAATATTAAAGAAAACTAACTTCTGATCAAATCACAAAATACAACGTATTTTTTAATAATTTAAATTATAAAATTTATAATATTTAATAGTATATTTACTGTCCTTACCATAATTATTGCTCATTATAGATATAAAGTTAATAAAATTGCTCAAGCCTTAAAGTTAATTCTTAAATAAGATAATCCATTTTTCCAAAAAAACCTTTTCCAGGACAAGATGAAAATATCAACATGGAATTTTTAGGAATATCAAAAGTATTATAATTAGCAACAGTTTACCAGGCTCTTATGAATTAATAAAATTGCTTGTTGAGATGTGAACAGAATCATTTTGTTAAAAACTCTAGCATAATTAGATTTTATTCCATAGTTAAGGACATGGGCACAAGAGTCATGATTTTGAGAGCAAATCCTCTCTTATTTACGTATCAATTGCATCACTTTAGAAAATGTAATTTCTCTGTGCTTCCAATTTTTCTGTTGTATAATGATTCATTCCTTGGAGTTGATGATTAGGTGAACTAAGACACATACCTGGCAAACGTCAAGCACAGACTTTATGATAGGAATTATTATGAAATTAAAGATTAACTAAAATTGACCATGGTGATATTTACCTATAGTCTAGGACTCAGTTAACAGAGGCGTGAGAATCATTTGATCCCAAGAGTCTGAGCCCTCACCTAAAAAACAAAAACAAAAACAAAGCAAGAACAGCAAATAACTAATAACATTAGAAACTAAATTATTACTTGTGCCAACATGTTAATTAAATGTGTGTGAAATCAAATTTAAAAAAAAAATTTTTTTTGTCTTTTTGAGACAGGGTGTCTCTATGCAGTTCAGCCTAGCCTTGAGCTCACTTTGAAACCCAGGCTGGCCTCAAACTTACAATGATCCTTCTTCCTCGGTTTCCCAAGTGCTGGGATTACAGGTGTGCATCAGGCACAATAAATGTCAAGAATAAGGACAAAATCAAAGTAAGATGACAGAAAGGAGAGACAAGGGGAAGAATCACTTGTTAAGGAGAGACCTTCACTGGAGGTAGGAAGATAGCTGGTTCAGTAGGAAGGCAAAGGGAAAAGAGAAAAACCAACCAAATGAAAACATTAAAATTGGCAAATAAATCAAGATTTCTCAGTATTACTGACAGTTTGACCTAGGCGTTTTTTGTAGTAGAATGCTGTCTTCTTTATTATAAGACTTAGCAGTATCTGTGACTTCTACCTACCAAAGGCCAGCATCACTTCTCAACGCCCAGGTCACAGCTGTGACAACCAACAACTGTCACTTGACATTGCCACTGGTTCTCTGGGAAGCAATACTGAGAACCACTGATCTGTATTTGCAAGTACTAATATTAATGAATACTTATTAAACAGTAGTAAATAATGCCCTGTGGCTAGAACACACTGAACTAAAATGCACAAAATAGTAAGGGAATGAAATGAATGTAAGAGAAAAATAATAAATAATAATAAAAAATAGAGGCAAGAAAGAAATGCAGGAGGCAGAGGGAACACTAGGATTAGAGACTCCAGTTTAAAAACTCAGTCAGTAATCACATTACAGATAAATGGGATAAATGATCCTCTTAAGGGCAAAGATTTGCAGATTAGATAATAGAAGAAAATTCTAAGTACACACTGCCAATGACAAACACATCTAAAAACAAAGGACATGACCATGTGAAAATGAAAAGATGGAAGATAAGATCTTAAAAGAAACTGGTGTAATTGGTACATTCAGACAAAATACCTTTCAAGCATCCTAGGTTAGTCAACATGGGTGTCCTGATTGTTTCCAATCTGGGATACAGTGGAAAGAGTCAGTGCTTTATTGCTGTTTCCTAGCATTTGTACATTTTGTTTCATGCCTGCAAACTGAGACAGCAGAGGGACTAATGGAGTTTTCTGATGGCCAGAGGCAAAACTGGTAACAGTAAGGGCCAAAACCCTTCCAGTAGGTTCCACATGAATTAACAGGGCTGGCTTTCATCTTAGTGATAGGAAGAAAAACACTGGAGACAATAGAGTGAACCACTTTTGTGAGAAAGCAGGCCCCATAGTGATCTGTACCGAAAATATTTCTTAATTAAAAAAGAATTTGTTAAAACTGTGTTGAAGTAACTTTTGGTAACTAATTGTGATCTTTCTGTCTCTCTCTGTATTCTTTCTCTCTCATATACACAAAAACAAACAAGAACCAGCATATGGAGGTATTTTGTACTCCCTTAGACAGAAATCTGAACATGTTTAAAAAATTGTTTAGCATAAGCCACAGAATCATCTGCTTAATTTTATTTATTTTGGCCAAGAGGCTGTCACAGATGTTGATTATTACAGAAGGAGACCACGTGAGTAGCACAGTGGATGACTCAATGTGGAGTGCAGGAACACCGCGCAGAGCAAAGAATCCCAGTAAACTTTACGAGCCAGTATAAATGTGACCTGGTCATAGGTTAGTAAGTGTGTATTTGCATCTCCTCAGAGTCTGGCTTCCTTTTAGAACACCAAGGTAAATTCACTTAACCCTGAGAGAAGCTGTTGAAATAATTGAGCAATCGTTAATGGAAGGAGATGGAATTGCACGTAAGGTTAAAAGACACCATCAAAGGCTGCTTTGCAGGATCTGGGAGAAGATAAAATGCCTACGCCGCTCTTTTATCATGCTCTCATGCCAGTATACCTTCACGGCAACCTCAGGAATTTGGACCTTGAGGTTAGGTTCTGTCTTCGCGTGAGAATTCTGTGTGACCTTGTCAGCTCCAAGAGCGGGATGATAAGCAACCCAGAGCTCTCAGGAATGACCATGTTTTTAAAATTCTATAAATAGACTGAGGTTAATTATTAAGCTCTCGAGTCTGTCTAGTAAGTGAACAAAGAAATTACTAACCTGAAAATCTCATTCCTGCACAGATCCAAAGGCTCTGAAGTTTTGATCAACTTCCTTTCTTTCTCATACTAATTATCAGTGGAGTTTATTGGCCCTAATCCTGTATTAATCAAAATGCATGTTTCCTTTTATATCATTATTACTAAAATATCTGTACATACTACTAAAATATCTGTGCATGGGAGTAACATCCCAATATAATGAGTGGATTGTAATGAATTCCTTCCATATTTAATGAAGAGCAATTGTTTATCATTTTGTATAGGCTAATATTATTTATAAAATTAGGTTTATTAAAATGTGCTATTTCAGTTCTGTATTCTACTTTCACTATTCTGCTTTGACTAACATATGCCTTCAAATATTAGTCCTTTAATCTCTGAAGAAAGTTGTTGCTACTGTTATGAACTTCTTGAAACTTTATTCTTTTTGAATCTGAACTCCCTATATTTTAAGAGTAGCTTATATCATTTTAAAATGTAGTGATTCATAAATGATAATACTAAAACAAGAGTGTCTTTGTCTATTTTTCCTCCAAATGAGACTGAATTAAGTATTTGCTAGACAGAGTTGTTCATTTAATCAAGGATCAGACAACCACTGTTACTATAGGCCGCTGGCCAGGACATATTACACTTGTTATATAGAACCAGCCATTACAATGGTTTTCATTTAGATGAATTCTTCTTTTTGATCCAAAAACATTTCATCTGGGAAAATATTCATTCTCTTTTCAATATGAATAGGTTCTCACTTTATCATTTTGTCATCATTTCCCATATTTAACCAAGGTCTAACAATGTGTTTTCCGCTGTCATAGAGGATGATAAATATTTTACTTATTTTCTCTGGGTTGTGTTTCAGAAAAGGCTGATTACTGCTGAGATAATTTTGCCTTTACATTATAGGAAAGGCATGCCTATGTCTTCTATTAGAGAAGCACTTTAAGAGGTGAGTGGGTTGTAGCTGGGGTTGCAGCTCAGTGATAGGTCACCTACCTAGTGTGTGCAAAGCCCTGGGCTCAATCCCTGCAGTGCACACACACGTACACACACAAACACGCACACACACACACACACACATGCATGTTCAGTGTAAGAAGTGCCTTTGATATCTTTTTTCTATTTGTCTTGCCATTGTGAATGTGTAGTTTGTTGTCTAACAGTCTCACAGCATAAATGTAATACTTCTGTGTATATAAATTCAAGATAAAGTACGTTATCATTGATATAACCAATGGATGTTTAAAAGTTTGGTAGAAAGTATTTTCATGACTTTATTTTTAACAGAGGAGACATGTGAGACTTAGAATAAGTTACTTGCTAGTATCATACATCCCTGTGTTTAAGTAACTAAATAAGAAGATAACACAAAAATGATAAAAATAAGTAGAAGTTTCTGTTTCCATTAGGATACTTTTCTTGATATTTAGACTAATTTAAAAAATGTGCCTAAAGCGTTTTCTTTCCTTTAGGTCTTATTTTGGTGATGGATATGAGAAGAATCAGCTTCCAGGACTGATGATCTCATGAGAAAACTGCCCTGCCCCTGTGGACTGCTCACACACACGTGACTGCAAGTGCAGATTTATGAAAACAGGAATTCCTTCTTTTTCATTCACGGATGAATTTGAGCATGTATAGTTGAGCTAAGAAAATACTATGCATTTGGTAAATAGTTGTTGAGTATTAGAACATTTATATAATTACTCTTAGTTAATATTATGTATGGTTTTTTTTTTTGTATGAGAGACTGAACTAATGGCCTTGTGCTTGCCAGGCAGGCACTTATGCCACGGAGCTAAACTCCCAGCCCAATATTATATATCTTAAGACTATATATTGTACATAAACTGAGTTTATTCCTATAAGCAACAAGTACAGTATCCATTCAGGAATGGTGTCCCAGTGAAGGTAAGACTGAGGTAAAATCAACTTTATTTGATTTTCCCAGACATTTAAAACACTTTAACACTGGTATTTTTGATAATGTGCTATGTGACTCCATGCTGTGGATATAACATACCTATATACTTAGAGGGAATGTTAAGGTTATTGTTATTTAAAATCAAAGCCAGTAAAACTACCCTGCTTTCCCAGTTCAAAACCAAATGTAGACTTGCAAATTAGTCATGCAGTACCACCACTGGCACATCTGCACTCCGTACTAAAGGGAGGAGGCAACAGAGACTCAAAATATGCCCTGCAATACTTTAGGGTGTCTACCACACAATGTCATGCTAAATAAAAGTATTCCAGGGAGCAATTATTCTGTGCCATGTCTGTAATGAGGCAGGAACAAACATGGCAGGAAAGGGGATGATTTAATACTTTTATTTCTCTCCTTTTCTTTTCCCTGCTACCTTCTAGAAAAATGAAAAGCCCATCCCATTGTACAAATGTTAAATCATAAGAATGATTCATCACACAATAGTTAAAAGTGTACATAATGAGTGCAGAGTATTAATTCCAATATTTTTATTATTTTTAAAGGTGCAAACAATGGATTTAAAACAGTATGTGTTAGGAAAGTTCAAAATAAATTAAAAATTTTAAAAAATTTTCCTCCTTATTTCCAAACCAATCAAGGTTTACAACACACTTTCATAGCTGCATTAGAAATGCTTGAAGATTGGGAGTCTGTTACACACTGCTAACTGAGATGAAATTCTGTTGTTCACACTGTTAGAATTTTTGGCGGGATGAAACAACAAAATATGAGATAAAAGAGACCTTTATTCCCAAGGATGTGGAGAGAAGTCCACGACCACAGACAGCTTGGCCTTCTCTAACCCCCACGTGCGGGTTAGGGCTCTCATATAACCTCTGACCTGGGTGGCGCTTAGGGCTGGGACAGGTAATATACAGGTTACTGATTGGGGCTATTTTCACACCCCTGGGAAAGGTGACTACAGTTTGGTCCTGCCCCTTGGTCCTGCCTCCCACTGCAGCTTTCCAGGGCGCAACTCTTTCATACACGTGAATGACTTTCTGGCCATAAAAACTGCTTAATATTAAATCATTTCAGTTAGCTACTTACAAGCATCTTCTGAAGCTTTCACAATGGAAGGTGACCAGGAGATGGAACAATGAGGGGAAAGCAGGGATGGAAAGAGAGCTAAGATGTATTATATGTCTGTACTAACTTCCCCTGATGACCGAAATCGTAATGTACTGAGCACACATACTAATAAAAAAGAAACTTCTCAAGTTTTGAAAAATATTATGTAATAAGAATATTGAATTAATCTTACGATCATTTTATTTCATTAAGCATCTCTTTTTTCTTACACAGGGAGTATACAATTATTTTTCCTTTTTTTCTCAATTGTATATTAAGATTAAAAACATGATTTATATCTCACCTATTTACCAGTTCTGATTCACTTTGGGATGATTTGACTACAAATGTGTATTAGAACTGTGGAATCCTGCATGTTTTATAAAATGTGTAAACACTTGAAATTAATATTGTTTAAGAAATGAAGGCTTTGAAACATCTTTCTAGTGACTGAGAAGAGTGGAACTTGGGCTAACAGCCCACCTACTATACAGCTTCCATGGAACACAAAAGCCTGTAAAGGTGTTGATATAGGGGAATGAAACTCTCAACCTACTATGTCTATGAGTTTGTGTTCTCTAAAATTGAAGAATGAATTTTAGGGACAACGGAGATGAAGAGTAGAATGTATTTATTGAGAGAAAGAAAGCTTCTGTTTGAAAAGAGAGACAGAAGGGGACCCGAGCAGGTTGCCAAGGACTCTGTCTTTTCCAGGGACTTTTATGAAGTAAAACCATGGGTTCAAGGTGGAGGAAGACTGGGAACTCACAAGGCTGATGAGCATAAGGTGAGACATAACTATAGTTAGCCAATAAGATCAACAGTTCAGGTAATTGATTACATTAGGGGCAAATGGGGAAGTGAGTCATATAGAAAACAGGCATTCTTATAGAGCAGTGACTCTTTGCTAGGGGGATGGGAACTATTTAGGGTATCAATCCTCAGGATATGGGTGCATTTGTATGGTCTTTTGGCTTGAGGCCTGGTCCACAGCAGGAGGCATCAGCTTTCCTGGCAGTTTCTGGGTGTTGGCACTGGCTCCACTGAGGACCCAGCCTTGTGTAACTGCCTATAATATTTCTGACTAACTCAGCTCCTGCCACAGTGTTCTGGTTTTGTGAGCTCAATAATGTTTGTGGGTATGGCTTGAATACCAACCTAAGAAATGTTACAAGGTTATCCTAACATAAAGGATGCCCAGCTCAAGTTTTATTTCCAATTAATGATTAATAAATTTATTTTAGTAAAACATCCCAAGTATTCTATAGTATCCTGATATGTAAATTTACAAGGTTCCCTAGTGAAAGAAACTGTTCTCAAAAAATAATGATAAAGTTATCTCTCTGTAAGAAGAAAATACCATATACAAGAGTGTTGAATTAGCCCAGGGCTGTGATAGATTGAGAAAAAGCTAAGATTTCCAGGCAGAGTCTTAGTTTAGTATCTGCAGCTTTCTAAAGTGAAATTCTACATGTAGTATATCCAAGGAATATTTACTGTCTGCTGATAAAAATTCACTTCATTCAACAAACATTTATTTAGTCACTAGTCTTTACCAAGCACTGTGAAACAGCTGTGGTTTTTTTCTTATACAACAAAGAAAATATAAATTTAGAATTGAGACGCATGCATGCTGGTGTTCATGCACATCTGGTAATAAGCACATCACCTTCTTTCATCTTTATTCATTACTGATTTTGCTTCACACAAGTCACTGTATAACTTAACTTCCCATCTGCGTTTAAAAATGGATGATGTGACAATGCTTCTGTAACCTAACATAGTTTTTTTTTTTTTTTTCTATTTCCCCGCTGTCTAGAGCTTTCACATTATCACCTGTCTTAGATGATTTGGGTCACATTTTTGCACATGTATAGTCTTGGCTCATAAATAAATTCTAATCTTTGTATTTTACTCTTTTACAAAATAAGCTGTGATATCTGCTTTACTAAATTATGATTAAGATTGACAAAGATTTTGATTTGCTTTAAATGTTAGTAAAAAATTTTCAAGGTAACTATAATTGACAAGTCCATTAATGTCCACATTAATTTATTCCCAGAAGGAGAAAAATCATAAATTATCAATGGGGGCTTTTTCTCATTTATATCACCTTTAATTTTTGAAGTTAGATGGAATTATGTACATAACTTGTATTTTACCTTACGGTTAAACTGTAAGCTGGGAAGTAAAGAAAGAATAACTAGGATAAAGGAAAGAAGAAAAGAAAGAAGAGAAAAAAATTATACATATATATATAGTGCATATATACATACATATATACAACATAAATATACTAATAATCTCTGTTAGTTCCTCATAAAAGAACAGTTTGTGCTTTCATTGTTCAGTTTGATCATTGTTTTCATGCTTATATCTTGTAATCTGAACAACTGCTTTGAAGATAACAATACTAGTGTTAATCTATTATTTTGTTTTGAAAATTTGCATCATCATTTTTATTCCTTTTTGTTTTTAAAATAAAAAATCATATTGCCTTCTTTAAATAATGTTGGTTTTAATTTCAATGACCTCAGCAACAACTTAAACCCAACAAAAACTTACATTTTACTAACGTGAATAACTATATAACAACTACAACAATGAGTATACTGTATTGAGTGAGCAATGTAAAATGTTCACAGCATGTGTTAGTAACCTTGCTATAAAATTGGCAGTGTGTATGAATTTTTATTCATTTAGCTGTTATCACATGTTAAATTATTTATTTTGTAATGTTTCTAATGTTATTTGAAAGGTTGCTCATTTTTATGCTTTCTCAAAGTCAAATTTTATTCTATACGTTTTCCTTTTTTACTAAAATCAGTCTTTAATAATAGAATCATCAATAAACAAAATGACTTAACATAAATCTTTAATTAAGTCAATTTAAATCTTTTTTTTCTGATGGACTGAAGACTCCCATATGTTGATGACGACTGAGTAAAATAGAGTAACTTGAAACCTGGGGAAACAGTTTTTGGAGAAGCTTTTGACCCAAACACAAACCAAGGAGATAAATCCTTTGCTGTGGTTTTAAGTAGTGGCGCCTAAACAACATGATAAATGTGCTGACATTTACAGAGATCCCAATTAGAGCCAAGATATCTTAATGCACTCTTTGGCATCTCAGAGCACACATACTCTATACGAGGGACTCAGATTTATGGTGTGAACGCAGCCTACCATATGGGCCACAGCTCTTTCCTATTTAGCACTTTCTTCCAGCATCTGGACAGATTTGCATCTTTGTTTTGATCATTCCTTTCTTGACTATTTGCAGACTAAGTTTTTTCCCCCTAAAAATCTTTTGTCTACTTTCTTCTAATTCAAATTTTCCAATATCCATCTGAAATAGAACAAAAAAGGCATTTATACCTATCTGACCTTTTGTTCTTATCTGAAACCAACACGTATATTTACTTTTCCACATAATGTTAATATATTGAGTTGCTCTTAAGCTTATTTTCAGAGAGAGTTGGTCAGAAATGTGGGGAAAACAAATATCTTAATTGTTGTTGCAATATGGGTTTGGATAACATTCACTATAAAATCATTTTCACTTAGCAAAATACTGCCTAAAAATATTAAAAATTGAATTGAATAGTTAATAGTTAATAGTTCTTGATAATCACAAAGATAACTTTTTGGTTTGAAAGACATTCAAAACCAGTAATTGATAAGATTCAAGAATTGCTTCTGAGTTTTATTTGTTTAAAATTTCATTAGCAATTAATCATAGTGTTTGCCAATATCTACTATTTTAGATGTTAAAAATAACATTAATATGAAAAATTAATTACTTCGATGATGCATGTAGCTAAATATTTTTTAATGTTTAACATATTTCAATTATTAAACTCATATTGAATTCAGGTTAATTTTCCCTAAAAGTATCCCTAATATATTGAAGTTATAGAGATTAAAGAGCTCCTTGAAAGCCAGATGGTAAGAGTCCATTTAAAATGAACATGCAACCATGTTGGTTGGAAAAGCTCTTCGATATAAAAATTGACAAAGACTCCATTCATGATACTTTAACATTTATCAAAGTGAAATTTATACTGATAATAACATTGAAATTTAATTAGCAATACTTACACCTTGGATAAACCTCATTGACTATTGTACTGCTGCTACACAAAGCCATTTGTCAGTGTTTATTAAATTATAAACATTTTCGGAAGTGAAAAAAATATAGATTTAGGTTATGAAAGACATACAATTAATATATCATATTTACTAATTCTAAATTTTGGGGGGTTTGTTTTTATATTTCATCACCTCATAATATTTTTGCATCACTTTTCACTGTAATTTATTTACATGTTGCATGATGTCAATAGAAATTTTTGTGATATAACTTAAAATTATGCTTTATAATGAATATTCTGCTTACAAAAATAGGCTTAAAGGAAGGTTTATAAAATAAATATATATATATGTTGTGAAATATTTAGCAATGAAATGTAGAGTACAAGTAATTCGACATAACACTAGTCATTTTGTTACAATTATATATTGAAATATGTTGTCTTCATTATTATAGATACCCATGTTGGGAGGAGACCTGACATTTTTAAATACAGGATAAGAATTTAGGAATTCCACACAGCAATTGAAGTACACAATCCTCTGTGAAATGATAACTTTTGCAATTATATTTACTCTATCCACTTGTAAACTAGTTAATGTTAATGATCATAGTAACAGGTGTGAATCAAAAATGAAATTTGAGGAAAATATGACTGTCTTGGGAGCTACAACTCCAGAGAAAAGAGTAGCTAAATGCAAGCAAAATATCACAGGCTGGTTTAAAGTGGGATCTAAGAGAGGTGTGCTGATTGGTTAAGCAGAATTCCATTAAAGAACTGCTACTGAACTGAAAAATTATAATGGAGAAAATGTAAATGCTATTTTCTCAGAATAAATATTTGGTATTCTACATATTTATTCATATATATATATATATATATATATATATATATATATATCTCCACATGTGTTTTCACAACTATATTTGGCTAATATTTATTGTGTTTATTCTTTGTGACATTGGGTTAAATATGTCATCTTACTGAAATCTGAAGACAACTGGGTATTGTTCAGTAGTGCCTGCTTCAAGTCTAATCAAATGCTAGTCTAAGTAGTGGCTTGATAATATTTATTCGTTAGAATAAGCAGCTAACTTGGGAATATACAACCAAACTAAGGGAAATGTTTCCTGATGAGACTATTTTTCAATAACCTTAATACCTCCAATATTAGAATTGGTGAATCAAAAATTAAAATGTTTATTATTATAAGCAAATATGAACATCATTATGAGTATGTTTTCAGTGGTTACAATTGGTATGTGTTATAAGAAGACACTGATAATGATTTCCACTTGAACTTGTTTACAAAATATTAAATATTTCCTCTAGGAAGTTGAAAGTACATAGAAAAACATAACGATCAAAGTACAATTGGTTATTTATAAATATACCATTTGTTTTAATAGTGATTGCATTTCAATTTTGCTCTTTTCCTTCTTGTGACTATGTGTGTGTCTCTGTGCACGCAGTGTCATTTTTGTTTAGTAAAACATGATTAACCTATGTAGACAGCTTTGCTGCACCATGGTCTGTTGGCAGGGATGAAAACACCAGAATTTCATGGAGTTTCAAAGCTCAGCCTCTGAATTTTAACTTCCTGGGATGAAGTCCCAGTTCCATTTCTAGCTATGACTTCTGGGCAAATTGAAAGAGTCTCCTAAGCCTCAGATTACTGACATGGGCATAGTAACATCTATCTTGCAGATACAAATCACTTGATCCAGGTGAAACATTTGGTTCAGGAAACATTACATTTATTTATTTTTAATAGCTGGTTTGTGAGCCATCAATATTGCAGGCTGTATTTTACACAAGCATCCTGTTTAATTTCAGAAAATTCTTCCTTAAATTAGGGAAGACCATATACATGTTGATGTACCAACTTTCAAAAGACTGCGATTCTTCCAGT
>PVJX010019241.1:0-35179 GCA_004027295.1 Dolichotis patagonum | reverse complement strand
AAATACAAAAGAGATTGAGGGCAGCAAAAATGCAACATCAAACACAGCATTAGCAGCCATAAAGAGATATCTTCAGGACCTCGTAAGCGGGACCAAAACTGAAATATTAATTCAAATTAAACAAGAGATAAGTAGATTAATAAAAGAAAGGCTGGGCACCTCTCAAGAAGACACAGACAGAAAAATGGAGGAACACAAAAGGAGAGAAAAATTTAATGAAGAATTCAGAAAAAACCTAGCATTCATGAAGCAGATTCAAAGAGATTATCAGGAAACTAAAGACTCCATAGAAAGCTGGCAAAACTGCTTGAAAGAAACCAAAGATAGACTATCAAAAATTGAACACAGGCTTGCAATGTGTGATCATGAAAGGGAAGATCTCTTAAAAATAACAAGGGAGCAGGCAGTAAAGATACAAAGACAGAAAGATGACAAGAGGATCTATAACTTAAGAATAAAGCATGTGAATGAAGAAGCAGGAATAAAACAGAGGACTTACAAAGGCTATTCACAGAAATTATTAAGGAAAATTTCCCAAGCATAGAAAAAGGAAATGATATGCAGAGGTATGAAGCATACAGAACTCCAGTCACCTACAACCAAAACAGAGCTACACCCAGACACATAATAATCAAGATCCCAGAAATTCAATATAAGAACAGAATATTAAAAGCCATCAGAGAAAAGAAACAGATCACCTATAAAGGAAAACCCATCAAAATCACGGCAGACTTCGCGACACAGACTATCAAGTCAAGAAGAGCTTGGAGTGAAGTAATTCAAGCCCTGAAGGAGAACAACCTCCAGCCCAGATTGATGTATCCTGCAAAACTCTCTCTAGAAATTAATGGAGAAACAAGATGCTTCCATGACAAAGAGGAACTGGGAAAATTTGTGACCAACAGTCCAACCCTACAAAAAATACTGAAGGACATTCTAGGGAGAGAGAACAAGAATACGAGCATATCAGGAACAGTGGCAGAGAGGCCTCAGTGAACGGGGCAGACAGTGTAGTGGAACAGAAAAATAGACAACCAATGGCAGAAAAACAGAATAGCAGAAATAAGGCAGAGAAGATTGGCTGTAATCTCTAGTATATATGGCCTTGAAATATTAACAGAGAGAAACACAGGCAGAGTAGATCAGGAGATAAGTTCCATTGAGAGGCTCTATATAGGGAGGCAATGGGACCCAAAAGAAGCAGGGCACCCTATGGGAGTGAAAGGGGAGGACTTATCTAAAAAAAGGAAGGCAGAGGATATTGTTAATGGGATAACAAGATTTAAAATCTACATTATTCTCACCACTCTGCTTAGGTGGATTATATGCTGTTTCAGTTTGTATACTTACACTAGACTTGAGGACACAGTCAGCTATCCCAAAAATAAGAGGACAAATTAAGGTAATCATCCTTAGTTTCCTATCAACTTAATCTGAAGCCCTGTATAACTTATACTGTCCTATTATGACTGATCTTATTTGAATCTGGTTTGTTAGATTGCTGTTTTCTATTGACTGATTTTATTTAAATCTGTTATGATTGATAGTATCAGGTCTAAGAGTATAGGCAACTACACTGAAGATGACAAGATTCACTAAGACACCCACTCTGGTTTGATTATTACTTGCTTTTGAAGTCTTATAATGTGTTCAATGCTTCGTTTTCATTAATGTTGTTATACTCTGCTGAGACACCATGGTAACCATTGTAGATCATCTTGTATTGTGGTTTTATATGACTTTTTGCTTCATGCTTTTTAGGAATTGTTTTGTTTTGTCTTGCTTTGTTTTGTTTTGTTTTTCCCAGATATACATGTAGAGACTCATGCATATGTAGAGCTTATAAACAGTTTAAGAGAACCAACCATATAACACATGTTGAAATGAACAACTACTTTGAAGAAAAAGAGATACTACAGTACCCAGTGCTGATTCCATAACGTCATGATGTGAAATCCAGCAAAACTATCACTCTTTGTTCAAAGTGATTTTAGCTTGTTTTGTCTTGTTTAAGTTCAACACATATGAAGGTATGTACAGCTGTTTTGAGGAGAATGAGAGATACTATGACAGCCATTCTTGGCTTCCCTATTGTCTGGTCTTGAAGACCTGAAATGCCCTCCTTGTCCTGCTCAGATCAATTCCATACTATGTTGTTTCATGTGAATTCCCTGTATGTGACAATATGGACAACTATTTTGAAGAAAACAAGAGTCAATATGATAGAGAGTGAATATCTCCGATTGTCTAGTTTTGACATTTATGTCTCTTACATTGCTTTCTTGTGATCTGCTTTGTTCTGTTTTGTTGTGTTTAATTTTACCCTTTTGATATAATTGCATGTATATTTGAGTGGGTAAGATGGATGACCATATTTCTGTTTTTGTCAGATTGTGGAGCAGAACTGTTAACAGTTTCACTGTTTGAATGTCTACTTTACATGTTTTAACTTTGTAATTTGAACAACTATTTCCAAGAAGTCAGTATGTAATTTGTCAAGTAATAATTTCTTAAGTTTTTTTGCTATTGTCCTTTTCCTTTTTTCCTTGGAATTCTGTATTGTTGCTGCCCTTTATTCTGTTTTGTTTTGTTTTTTTCTCTTTAAATAAAATTTTTAAAAAAAGAATCATTGGTCTACATGGCCTAAGGCAGATTACATGTTTTTTAAAGTAGCCATAAATAGAATGTATGCAGGTATTGGAAAATATTTGATCCAATAGTTTCATACTGTTGAGGACTTAATAAGATTCAATACTTGAGTTTCATTGGTTAGACTAACCTTGTGGCTTCTTCTCAGAAAAACATATTGCAGAGTTGAGAAGGGCTCTGAGGTCACTGAGACAGGACATCCCTGGCAATATTCCTGCAGCTGGATTAGACAGGGTTGCAGATCTACGTAATTGAGTTAGGACCTTAGTGTCACTGCAGGTATAAAAAACTTGATTGATGTCACTAAACAGATTGAAGACAGGTCAAATTACACAGTTGTGTAATTTCCAGACATTGAGTCAATTGCTACCAGGGTCATATTCTTCAAATATTAATTTATAAAGAGTAAAATGTTTATCATAATTCTTATCAGAAGATTTACACTAAAGCCATACCTTACATTAAACCAAAGTTAAGTTTTCATCAGTTTCCTCCCAAAATTATGTCCTATGTTTTTATAATCAATATATAAAGAAAATAAATTTTGCTTGAAATAGCTGGAAAATTCCAACAGGTATGGTTAGAGGAAATAGAATAACATGATTAAGAAGCTGGGCATTTTTATATAAAAAATCCCTGCCATACACATTGTAAAGAATTCAAGATTTTTACAAACACTGAAAATTTTATTACTCTGGAAAACTGATCTTCTGCCAGCATTTGTTTTTAGTCTATTCCTGACTCTTACCAAGTTTTCGTGCTCACTTGATTGAGATAAAGGGAACACCTCAGATGACACACATAAAATCACTTAGGCATCAGTCTTACTTCACATGAAAATGTCAATTTTGCCATTTTAACCTTTTGATTAATTATAAATAGTTCTTTCAAATGGACTCTGTGTGTGTGTGTGTGTATGTGTGTGTGTGTGTGTGTGTGGCTGTGTGTGACTTGTATCTACATCTAAACCTTTAAATTTAGCCTACTTTTTTGGGACTATTTCTCAGAAGCACAGCCAAAGACATATTATGACTATTAAGCCTGCTTTGCCAACTTCACCGGATTAAAAAATGTCTAGTAGATTAGAAAACCAGCCCTGGGTGTGTTTGGGTGGGTCACTGGGTATATACATATATGCAACCTCTAGCCAGCTCCTCTCTGTCATCCTTCCCCTTCTCTGCTCCCTAGCCACTGTAAAATGAGCCACCTTGTTCTATCATGCCCATCCAGCATCATATTTCTTCCTTGGAGCCATCTGACTATGGACTGAGTTTCTCAAACTATGAGCCAAATTAAATTTTTCCTCCTTTAAATTATGGGGATTGGATATTATGTCTCAGCAGGAGTGAATTTGACTAGTAAAGAAAACTGGTATTGAGAAGTGGGGTCACTTCTGTGACTATACTTGACAATGTAATTTTGGAGCATTTGGAACTGGTTTGCTGACTGAATCTGAAAGAATTTGGGGATTCAAACCAGAGAAGATCTAGAATACAATAAGCAGATCCTGGTGGGAGATTCAGGTCAGAACTCAAAAGACCAGAATGCTAACAGAAAGGGAAACAGTAAAGCCCTGGCTCAGGAGGTTTCTGTTTTAAAAAATGACTACACTAGCATTTAGATTAAATGTCATATGTATTACACTCTGGCAGAAAATTTGTCTGCATTTTGCCTCTGTCCGGAGACTGCAAGAAACTGATGGTAAGGGTGGTGGACTAATTAATTGGGTGGATGAAATTTCAAGACAACCCAACATTCAGGCTGTGGCAGGGACACTACTAGATTCTTTTGGCCAGGTTTATAGTGCGAATCAGGAGGGGAGGCAGAGCAGAAAATTTTGAAAACATTAAATTTTTGCTCAGAAGGAATTGTGTGTAAAGTTAGGGCAAAGAAGTTATGGTTGCTGAAAAGATTAGCACCATTAAAAAGAAACCAAGTACTTTACATTCATAGAAAAAAGAAAATGCCTTGAGAACATCTCAGGAATCAGTTCCATGCATGGCAAGTTCCAGGGTGCAAAAATGTCCATCTTTCATTTGAGAAGAGTGTCCCTGGGACCATGGAATTTATTTCACAATGTTCAGCCATCTAGGCACTCAGTAGCTACTGTAGGCATGGCTACTGCTTCCTTTGACAGCAGACCTCGCAATTGTCCATGTGATATTAGTTTTGTTGGCATGCAGAATGTAGGAGTTTTGGGGTGAAATGCCTAGTGGATTAGTAAAGAGGTTTCCATGACCTGAGCAGCTTTGACCTACCACACCCATCTACCACGATGTTCCTGCCTTGGAGTTAGCTGACCGTGGACTGAATTCCCCAAAATGGTGAGCCAAATTAAACCATTCCCCCATGCAATTGTTGAGTATAGTGTCTCAGCTACAAGTTTACTAATACTCCCAATCTAGCCTTTTTTTGGACAGGTATTCATAGCTATTTTTTCAGTTATTTTTAGCAAATCCCAACCTCTGATTTTTACTCTACAATGGAAAGTGAAATTCTTTGCTTCAGTTTTACATACTGTGAATTTCTTGAAATTCTAATTTGAGCAGGAAAATATCCTGAATCCTTAACTGGGACTTTAACAGTGTCTGGTGCAGGAATGAATCACTGAGGCCCTCAATTAAACTGGTGTCTACTGCCATTCCCATGCTCTTCCAACAGCAAAATACATAAGAACGAAGTATCAGCAGACACAAGTACAGCAAGTTGTTTATATTCACCCCAGAGAAGAGATACACACAACTGCAGTTTGGCCTGAAAATCCAATGTGGTGACTAACTCCAATCTGGAAGGACTGTAAATATATAGTAAACTGCTTCAGTTCTTCCCTGCCATGTTTATGGAAGACATCTTTTAAATCCATCACAGCACTCTTTTCAATTCAGCTTTACGGAGGCAGGGGCTATTCAATTAGATGGTTAGTTAATTTATTTTCCCCTTTTTTGTATGTTGCTATATTTCCAGAATGGTACCTGGCATATGACAAAGTAGATTTTCAATAAATAATCATTGAATGAGCATAACAAATGACTCAAATATAGTCTCAGAACTCTTTGCAACACAACACTCTAAGGCAAGCAAGACGAAATTCATTTTCCATCCTTAGATTCTAAGATCTTACAAGTTAATCTCCTTGTAAGGAGACAGAATATGGAAGGAACCAACTCATCAAACAAACCACGTCAATCTTCTGGCTCTGATCTGCCCCCTATTATGGCTCTAGGGATGACCTTCTTTGAAGGAAATCCTATAAAGTTGGTAGCTATATGAGGTTTGCTATAAACTGAAATTCTCCAGGCAAGATCAGTGTATTCAATTTCTAAGACTGCCATAACAAATGACTACCAACTGAGTAGGGCTTAAAACAAGAGCAATGTAAACAGCTCTGGTTCTTGAGGCTAGAGCCTGAAATTAAGGCATTGGCAGTGCCACATTCCCTCTGAAAGTTCTAGAAGATAATGCTTCCTTGCAGTTTGTGGCATTTAGAAATCCCTAGTGTTCTTGGCTTTGTAGTAACATAGCTCCAACCTCTGCTTCTGGGGTCATATGGCCTTGCTCCTTATGTATCTGTGTTTAAGTCTCCTCATCATTTCTCCTGTACCACACATCACAGTCCAGTACGTCTTCATTTTACTTGATGACACCGGTCAAATCCCTATTTTAAGGTAAGGTTACATGTTCATAGGAAGCCAGAGTTGACACTGGAGCCTATGTTTGTCTAAGGACACTCACTCCAGTCACCGTCCTTGTGGTTTGTAGAACTAAGAGTGAAGCCACAGATGAGTAAACAGGAAATGACAACTAGATGACAGTGTGTATTCATAGGGAAAGAATGTTGTGAGAAAAACTAAAAGGAGTACCTAATAAATTGCCTAAGAAGCTAGGCTTTTACTCAGGGTAGATAGAAGTCTGACAATAAATCATATCATAGAATAAGAAATAAGAGGTAGATAGGTTGTCAGGTCCAACTGCTCCAGAAAGTCATTGAGAATTCAGATTTTCTTGTCTTCCATTTTGGGTTGTTGATGTCACAGCCAAGAATGTCTGCTTCAACATCAGACATCAGGTCTGCAATGTAGATGTGAAGGAAAGAGGGAAAAGGAGACTTGTGAACAATCTGAATTTACACTGGGAAATAGACAGTGTCCTAGAGTTCACACCTGGCTGACTTCTATTTGCAATTCATAAGACTGAGTTGCATTCATAGATCTGGGGACTTGGGAGATGAGAATTATTTACTGGGCACATGACTATCCTTAAAAAGCTGCAGTTCTACTAGTAGAGCAGTGAAGGAAGCAGGGATTTGGATACACAGCTAGCGAATTCCGCCAAAGACAGTGAATGATCATAATGCCAAACCTGGGACTCAGAGTATAAGAGTCATGCAAGTACAGAGAGCTAGGTAAGGGGGCTCCCAGGCAGAGAACGAACCAGGAAGATTGACAGGTAACAAAGAGCCACGTAAGGAATTAAGATGGTTGAGTTACAGAGTGTGAGATGGGGAAGAAGGTAGAGATCAAATCGTAAAAGTCCCCCTAAGCCGAATAGATGGGTTATAGCTTTTTTGTATACAGTATAGCCCTGCAAAGTTGCAGTTTCGTGTTTGCAGCATCAGTCCTTTGCAGAAATTGTTCATGGAAACCCCTGAAATTTCTCAGGAACCACAAATATCCTTTGCAATTGCTTGTTTTGGAGGAAAGTTTGCAAGTAGCCAATCCAAAAGCGTTATTCAGTTCTTGCTGCTCATTGGCTGCTGCCCTGTAACCCATCTCTGGCAGATACACAGGGGTCCCTATGTCCTGACTGCCGTAGCTGTCTCCAGTATTCTGGGCTTTGTTCGTCTTAAAACCCTAAGATCCCTAACATGCTGCTAAAATGTCCTGCATTTTCTAGGGCTTTATTAATACAGCATTTTATTAAATTAAATTATATAACTGCAGGAGACATATTTAGGTGTTAAACCACAAAAATAGATATTTATAGGCATTCTCTGACCATATCTGAAATTGGTGATTTTTCATCATTTGCAAATGCTCTAGGAATGTAACCTCTGTGAATATCAGGGATCCACTGTAATTAGAAACAAACATTGGCTGTTTCAAGCAGAAAACATAAATATTAAAATGTTCTTGGTCAGTTCATAGAATTTTCTAAGGCTGAAAGATCGCATAGGGCTATGCTGCCAGGAGCAAGGTTTGCATTATAACACTGAACCATCCTCCAAGGCTGCACTGCTTCCATGGCCGAGCATGGACACACAGTTGTCACTGGGATGAGCCTGAGGAGGTGACCGAGGCTGAAATAAGGGAGCCAACCCATCCTTCTGTGGAATAACTTTTCAGGTTCATTGACTCTAGCTGTGCAGAATTCAGTAAAAGCCTCAGAAAGGGTTTGTTAGGTAGAGATTTTAGATTGGGATGCGCTCAAGAAATGAGATGCAGTACAGTTTGGAACCAGGAATATTTATAAATTGGGGGAAGTCTGTGGAATTTGATAACCTACACTCTTGGTCTCAGTCTGGCACTGCCCCCCCCCGTAGTAAGATAATCTTTGTGTTTTGATGGCTGATTTAATTTACAGGGGAAGAGTTGGTCTATGGTAGAAATCTGTGATCTTGGTGGTGGGAGGAGGTGATGCCCCAACCACTGTATGATGGTGCTCCTCAATTCAAATGACAAAGAGATGTATTCACAGGTGAAAGATGACCACTTGCAAATAAAAAGGCCAGACCCTTTTGTAGACTTCTTGTGTCCTTGGAGAAGACAAAACAGTAAAAATAACTGGGCCTATGTCCCAAAGCTGCAGTTTTTCACTTTTTAAATTATGAAACCTCTAGAAACTGTGAACCAAAATAAACCTCTCCTCCTTTAATTTATGGGTATCAGGTATTGTATTGTCTCTCACTAACAAAGCAAGTAACCAAGACAGAAAGACATAGTGTTATGATTTGAATGCAATTGCTAAAACTTAGGTTTAAGTTTGATTCCCATTATGTGACATTAGGGATGTGACTGTAAGAGGTAATCAGCCCATTGTGAATAACCCAGAGATTGATGGTTTATATGTGAAGTACTTCTTTTACAAATACCAGTTTGTCTCTGTCTTTTCCACTGGCCCCAAAATTGCTAGTTGATACCCTGCGCCACTTCCAGATCCTGCTGAGTCCCCACCAGAAAGTATAAAGACTCTCATACATGTAACCCTTTAACCTTGGACTTAGAGTCCAGAAATGTGAAAAATAAACTTCTTTTCTTTATAGATTATCCAGTCTTGGGCATTATGGTTTGACAGATGCATTTGGTTACAAGGTGTGATGGCCAATTATGAAGTCAGCTTAAATGAGAGATGCCTAGCAAATTGGTTTAGCACAGCACTTGATGTGTCTACATGATGGACTCACTGAAGACAGAGGACGCATCCTGGGTGTGGGTGGCATCGACCAATCAGTTTGTAGACTGAGTGGAATAAAAGAGAAAAGGAGATAGTCTCACTTTTGCTTCTTCAGAGGAACTCCTGTCTTTGCCATCACTTTTGGAGATCTGTCTCCAAGCTTCCTCCCCACCCTTCAGCTTCCTGATAGGAATTTGGACAGGTGTTGGAGACTGGCCTGCAACCACTGGTGCCCAGGTCCCATCCCCAGGTGCCACCCATGGGGAACCAGCCCCCTCCTCTTCTTCCTCCCCCTTCTTCTCCTCTTCCCCCTCCTCCTCTGAGCCTTCGCCACACAGGCACAACCTGTAGGGACCTAATCCTGCTACTAGTTTGTTCCCTGACTGAACAAGGAGGATGACAAAGAGACACCGAGTCAGTTTAGCAAGCAGGCAGCTGGGGGAGCTCTGGCCTCTAAGGCAGAGGAGCCCTGAGCCTCTACCTCCTCACCATTTTACTCACCCAGTCCCCTTGGGCACAAGCAGTTAAAGTAACACAAGGCTCATCTGCCTTCCAATAACCATTTAGTCAGTAAATGTCTTAACCTCAGCTGTATCAACTTTACCCTAGAACCTGCAACTGCCATCACTGCTGCTCGATGCCTTGTCCTTTTGTGCTCACAGAGGAGGCCAGCTGAGCCTCAATTGGCCTCTATTCTCCCACAGAGAGGATTCTGTGGTGACCTGCAGGCCTTTAGCATGTGACAGAATCCTTCAGTTCTCCAGCATGCAGATGTCCCTTGTCTTTCACACCAGATTCTTCAGGAAGTCATTGTAAACCTACCTTGTAAATCCTTATCGTATAAACCCCATTGTATGACATATATATCTTGTTCCTCTAGTGGATCCTAATTGATATCCCTGGGGAGCACCTTGGGAGAGAGAGATTGTATTGAGACAGGAAAAGTGTCCTTTGGCTTATACTCAACTGGCTGAGGGAATGAGACAGACAACTAATATTTAGCCCTTTGGGGTTGGCTTTTAAAAATAAATTAATAAAGCTGTTGTTGGGTGAGAAGGGAAGTCAGGGCCTTGGCTGTCCTTCTGCTCTTTGGCTGACACCACTGGTCCTGAGCAGCAGGCAGATAATTTAGGGCAGCCAGTCAGTGCTCCACCTTCGGTCCCCATGTGGAGAGTGAGGTTTGAGCATTGCCTGCGGTCAGATGTCTCTGCAGGTCTTTCTGGGGAGGAGTGAGGGCCAGACTGAATGTGCTGCTGGGCACACACCTGGCATCAGGCCTCCCCGCTTCTCCTGTGGTAACATCCTCATCTAGAAGGAATTAATAAGGATTTATTGTCATAGCACCTTCCTCCCTGTGTACCTGGAGAGCTAAAGTCTCTAGATCCCGCTATGAAATCTCTAAATCCCACCGAGATTAAGTCTCAGATCAGGTTTTAGGGAGACATAAATAGTAAAATGTCTCTGGTTATTCCCCTTTCTAGCTTACATCAAATCATAAGAAACTTGGGTGCTGGCTTTTTAGCAGTGTTCAGGCCGTCACATAGCAGCAGAATACTGTGAGGCAGATCAGCTGGGCTGGCTGCCCCCACTACGGCCCCAGAGAGGAGCCCTGTGGTAAGCGTTTACAGGAGGATCGAGTTCCCCTATTGAGCACACAGATTTCTTTGGAAAATTCACTCTGCCCACGTGTGACAAGCAGGAGACCTGGAAGGTCCTATAACCTCCAGTGAAGTTTGAGATTGACAAAGATTTGAGGAAGGAAGAAGGAGTTGTAAAAGAGATTGAAAATGATGGCCCAATGCCCGGCCATGCCTCTAAGAGTAGGTTGGCAGCTCCTCCTTTTGAACTCTCAGACTGAGCTGGTTGCAGTGCAAGGGTCAGCCAAGCAGGAAACAAATGGATCAGCCATGCGACAGGAGAGGCGACAAGCCAGGGCACAGCAAGAGGCTCCCAGATGCCACTCGTGCTGCTACAGGGATGGCTTCCTTTTATTTACTGGGGTTCTATTGATCCCTCTTGAGAAGTAAAAGGCATTTGCCTCCAAGAGGCCATTTAGGGCCTTCATTTTTAGCTGTTGAACATTAAGAAGAGATAATTTAAACCAGAAGAAACGGAAATGCTGCTAACAGGCAAATCTTTTCCCTGCAGGGTCAGGACTTTATAAGGAAAATCAATTCTGCCACAGAAAATAAAGAAGCTTGAAGTTAGGGTGAGGAAATGTAAGATGCAAATACATTTCCCATTAAAATTTAATTTTAATTTTTATTGATTTTTTTATATCTAGGATTTGCTAATGATTTTTAGATGGTGCCCTCCCCATTAAGACTTAGTTGCATGGCTTCCATATTTATTGACAACACTAACTTGAAAAAGTGTCATTGCATCTATAATGTGAAATTCATCACTTATTGACTCCCCCATAAATACTACTAGTGTGATGTGGGCTGATCCAGGAAAATACTTACCCAGAACTGTGGTGAGGATTTACTTTTGAAAAGCCAGGACAGAAGTTCCTTATTTCTTGCCCTGTGCCTTTGAATCCAAATACATATGTAAACCCCAAAGAAAATCATACACGCATTTCAAAAATGGCCAGCTCCTTGGATAACCCCTTCTTTACACATAGCTGGAGCAGGTATCCATCTGAGTATCTCTTGCGATAGTCTTCACACTCTTGCCAAACAGTATTTTAACTCAAGAAAGAATGATAATAATGAAATATGAGAACTTTCTTCATGGTCATTCATATTCTCTCTCTCTCTCTCTCTTGCTCTCTTTCTCTTCTCTGTCTCTATATAAGGTGACAGCTCTTCTCTTGGTATATCAGGAAATACTTTTAATGTGTACTGATATTAATAGCTTTAAAAAGTCTATTTCCAGAGTCCTTTTAATTAACTTCTAAAATCTCAGCTAAACATCAATTCTCTATCTGCGTCAGAGTTGTTGATCTAATAATGGTAGATCATTGTGCCAAAAATCTACAAGTTTTGATTTACAGCAAGCCCCAAATACTATTTACTACATTTCAGGAGAGAAGATGAACCAAGTCTACTGATAGTTTGCAAAACTCCTTTGATGTAGGTAGAGTGCTTCTCTTACCAGTTTAATGAGACTTTATCAGGAAATACATGGATTGACAAAGAGGCTAGTGGGGTGGCCCATATCTATAATCCCAGTTGCTTGGGAGGCTGAGGCAAGAGAATCAAAAGTTCAAGTCCCACCAGGGCATTTTAGTGACTCAATGAGAACTTGCCTCAAAAAATAAAATCTTTTTTTTTAAGGGCTGGGAATGTGGCTCAGTGTGAGAAAGCCATGGGTTGAATCCTTATGTTGTGCTTGGGATCTGCAATGTTCCCCAAGGTAGAATAGAAGAAGTAAAACCAAGTAGCAAGGAGATGGGGAAATCAAGAATTCAAAATTGTACCTTTAAAGAAAAACTTCAGCTTCAGAATACAAGCCCAATTTATTCACTCCCCAAACAGCAAACCTGGGCAAGTCCCTTCGGGCTGCACACCGCTCTGCTTATTTGCTTTTCACTACAAATCGCTTTTTCCTCTAGCTTCCTCCAGCCCAGAAAGCAGCTGCAGTGCAGACAGCAAGTCTAACATAAACCTCCACTTGGAATTCTTGTGGATGGCTTGCCCTGCAACCTGGTGGACAGTGAGACTCCACACCCGAGCTCACCCAGATGGGAAACAGCTTTTAAATGTGTGCCCCATCCCTACCATACTGTGTCTCAGTTCTCTGGACACCCACACGATACTTTTGAGTGCTTCCTGTATTTTCCTTCAGTAAATCCTTCTCATGCCTCTTTTATGGATGCATCCTGAAAAATTCTTTCTCTACAATGGGAGTCAGCAAACCTGTGTGCTTATTTTAAAGGGCTGGGTTAGCTTCCTTATTTCAGCCCTGGGGGTTCAGCCTGTGACACTCCTAAAGCCTCACAGGCACCAGTGGGGGCTCATGGAAGGTGATTACATTATGGTAGCACTGAGGCTGACTTGCTGTTAGGAGTTGGGGCCTGAATAGAGGCAGGGGCTGAGGGCATGACTGGAAGGTTATGGTCTCCCTTCCAGGTCCCTCTCTCCTCCCTGACTCCTGGCCACCATGCTGGGAGCAGCTTTCCTTAGCAGCGGTCCTTTCACCATGCCATTTCCACCTTGGAGCTGGCTGGCCACACAAACACTAAGACCTCCTGAGCTGTTAAGGTAAATCTCTCCTCCTTTAGGTTGTAGATATTAGGTATTGTGTCTCAGGGATGAGAAAGTAACAAAGACACCCCAGTACAGAAAAAAAAAAAAAGACTGCAATGTAGCTCAATGTACAACCCTAGCATGTGTGAAACTAGGGTTCAATATCCAGTGCAGGAAAAAAAGAGAAAGAAGGAGGCGAGGAGGGAAAGAGAGAGAGCTAGAGATGGACAGAGGGAAATAAAAATAGAGAAATAGGCACATACACAGTTTGGAAGATTCTGCATTCTCCTGTGTGTGTAGCTGGCTTATTTATTGTTTTGTTTTCCTCACTGGTCCATCACCCTAGGTTAACTAGCACCTTTGTTAAGCTTTCTTAACAAATAGTTCTGAGGCTAATTCTGCAACCACTTTCACAATTTGTTTCGCAGGTATTATTATCAGCAATTATGCCTACAATATTCACCATTCTAGTTTGATTCATCGCGCTCCAACAGTCAGTTGTGGTGTCCAGCGCTCCCAGGGCAGTGGCCGGGTTATTTCTGCTCTCAGTTCAGCACCTGGGCTATTTTAAGAGCTGCGAACACAAAACCCTTCCCTCCTCTAGTCGTCATTCTCCAATCATTTTTTTTTGCGGGTGAGAATATTCATTTTTCTCTTAGGGATTTCACTCAATTATCCAGGTTACAAGTGCCAGGTTGGAGCATATAATCAAGGCTTCTAAAATGAGGGTCAGGGGCCTCCGAAGGGATCAGAATGGGAGGGCCATGTAAAAAGGAGTGCTGATTTTCCTCATCAAGCAAACCTTGGTTAAGGAGGCCACTTCAGATATGGAGGCTGGGAGATGGTAACAAGACCAGAAGTCAGAGACACAAACTCACAGTCCCATAGACCAACCTAGTCTCACACCCCTGCCTTGCCCCACAAATTTAACTGTTTATTCAGAGATGTAACTATGTTTTCCATAATTTATTACTTAAAGCAAAAATGTTGCTCTTCTTAATAAAGTTGGTTCATTAATATTTTGTAAAAGTTCACATTTTTATGATTTGTAATTTGCTTTGTAAAAATCTAACACTAACCCCCATGTACTTTTGTCTTGAAATAACTACATTATCTACATTAAGAAAGTCCCAAAAGGAACTGATAGTGTATGTGAGTAATAAAAATAAATTCTTGCTGTTCAAAGTTAAAAATAATTAGAAGTAATATATTTTATGCTTCATTTTACCTGACACAGAAGTTTATTTCTTATTTGTTTGTTTCTCAGTACTGGGGATTAAATCCAGGGAGCACTGAGCTATATCCTTACCAACCGGTCCACACACACCCTCTTTAATATTTTGAAACAGAATCTCACTGAGGTGCCATGGTACTCTGGAACTTGCAGTCCTTTCTGCCTCAATACCCCCAAATAACTGAGATTATAGGTGTTCACCACCATCCTTGTCTACATGTATGTGTCCTGAACATTCCATATCATCTGAAATAGTGCACATTTTATCCAAAATGTACCTTGGCCAGTTTGTAGGCTTGAAATGTAAAGTAGAAATTGTCTGATTATTTGTTTTCAATCTTTTTGTTTCACTTCATTCATGGCTTTCTGAGTTGCCACTTTTTTGGAAGGTCAGCAGTGCTCACTGTTGGTCAGGTAAAGCTTCATTCCCTTTTACTCCGCTGCTTCAGAGTTTTGTTGTTTCACTGTTAATTATGTGGCCATTTACAAGTGGTGCTTAATATACCTACACATAGTCTTTAATAGATCACATTAAGATAGATTAACATGATGTAAAAAGAATATTCTATTTTGTTTTCAAACACTGTATGTGTTTATAATTTTTTTTTTTTTGAGACAGAGTCTCACCGTGTAGTTCAGGCTGGGCTTGAACTCATGGCCAATCCTTCTGTCTCTATCTTCCAAGTTCTGAGATTACAGGTGTACACCACCACGCCTTGCTGGGATGCCTTTACCAGCATTTTTACTACATGGTGTGAGCCCAGCGATGATAATGGCATAGAGAAAAGCTCTGCATCTTTTAGTAATGATACTATCATTGGAGTCAACACTCACCGTGACCAGTGAATATCTACAGGATCATAGGTTACCTTGTCTCTTCCTTATTAAATAAAGAGAGAAAGTGGCTACTTCACAGGCTCACTGGTAGAATGAATTGAACACATAAAGTGATGCACAAGAATGATTGGTGACGGGAATAAAGGCAGCAAGAGGTGAAATAAGGTGCTAACTGAGGGTAATTGAGGGAGGAAAACAGTAGTAGAAACCAAAGCAGTAGCCTGTGAGCCCCTAGGGCTAGCCACACAATGTGGGACAGGGGCTGGCTGAGCCCAAAACTGGTCTCCAAGTTAGCCAGGAAGAGAGGGTATTAAAAGCCACAGGCTGGTGTCTTCCTGGATGGTCTCTTCCCAGCTGATGTGAAGACTCTTCTACTGCTATGTAGTTGTTATGGTTTAGATCTAAAATGTACCCCAAAGTCTCATGTGTTTAGAGGTGGGGCTTTTGGAAGGTGATTGGATCTAACTTCATCAGTGGACTAATTAATTTATAAGATTATAATTTCATGCCATCATTGAAAACTCAGGAGGTGAGGGAAGTGGTCATGGGAATGTAACCTTGGAGACTGTATATAGGTCCTGGTCTCTTCATCTCTGGCTCTTTCTCTCCCTCTGATTCCTTGATACCATGAGGCAAGCAGCTTTTCCCTATCAGATTCTTCCACCATGATGCTTCTGCCTTTCACAGGCCTAAAAGCAATGGAACCAGCCCATTATAGAGTGAATCTTTTGAAACCATGAACCCAAATAAATCTTTCTTGGTCACAGTGAAATATTTGGTCGCAGTGAGAAAAAGCTGACCAATACAGTAGCCCATTGAAAATGCAGAGGTTCATGTTGATGAAAGGACTCATCACTGTTGGCTGCTTCTGGATTTGATATCTATTTAGTTAAATTGATGGACAATTTACTTAGGAGCTTTTTGAACTACTGTTCAACAAGGCTCTTTAAACGTTGAATGCAGGGTGAGGGTATTCTTAGAGAACACTGCTTTGAAGATAGCGTTTGAAATTTATTCAGTCATTTAAAAAATTAATTAGTAACTATGCTATGGATAGAGTATGTCCCCTAAAATTCAGTGTTACTTTCCCAATGCAACAGTACAGAGAGATGGAGCCCTTTAAGGGTGATTAAGTCACGAGTATTCTGACCTTGTGAATGGACTAATGCCATTATTGTAGGAGTGGGTTCCTTATAAAGATTAAGAAAAGGAAAATTTGGTTTTCCTTATCTATTTGCTACTCTCTCTGTCTTTCTTTCTCTCTCATGCTCATTTGCCCTTTTGCTTTCTGCCACAGGATGACATAGCAATAATGTCCTCACCACCTTAATACTTGACTTTCCTGCATCCAAACTTTATTTTCTTCATAAATTATCCAGTACATGGAACTGTATTTTGATAATGCAAAACATATTAAGACAGAGAAGTGATCTGTTGCTACAATAATACCTGAAAATGTGGAAGTTTATTTGGAACTTTAATAGATAAAGTCTGAAAGAATTTAGAGGAACAGGCTAGAAAAAGTCTAGGTATTAAGGGCCATTTTAGTAAGGGCTCAAAAGGAAGAACTGTGGAGAAAATCTTCAACTTTCTAAGTAATCACTTCAGTAGTCATAATGAGAAAGTTGGTATAAACATGGGTGATAAAAGACATTCTTTTGAGGTCTTATAACTGAGGAGTAAGGCATTAGAAACTAAAGCAAAGCCATCCTTGCTACTTGGTTGTAAAGAATTTGAAGAAATTATGTCCACGTTCTAGGACTTTGTGGAAAGCAAAGCTTCAGACTAATAAACTGAATATTGGCAGAAGAAATATCTAAGCACCAAGGCATTCTGAGCTGTATGACAGCTTTTAGCTACTTGCAGCAAAATAAGAGAAGAGATAAATGATTTAAAGATGGAATTTATAATTAAATAGAAGCAGATTGGAAAAATTTGCAAAACTTGCAGCTGGCCTTGTAAAGAATGATAAAGTATCTTTAAGAGAGCTAACAGGGGTGTAGCTAAGCAACCATTTGCTACAGGGATTAGTATGGTAGAAAGGAAGATGTTCCATGCATCAGAATAATGGGACCATGACCCGGAAGGGATTTCAAAGTCTGAGGTGTACTAGATCCTTGAAGGCCAGGGTCCCAGACAGACATCAGTGGAGCCTCGGCCCTCACTGCCCTGCACTTCCTTGACTCTCTTTCCTTGTACTCCTGCAAGGAGCTCCTCAGCCACTCCGTTCTTGGATCATGTGCACTCAGGTTTGGCTCACGCTGCCTCCCTGGAGTGCACAAATTGTAAACCTTGGCAGTGTCCATGTGGCTCTGAGGCTGCAAATGCACAGAATGCAGGAGCTGAGGGGCCATCACTGTCTCCACCTAAATTTACAGGGTGCCACAGATAGCCCAGGAACTCAAGCAGAGGCTTATCCAGTCTGCTGATTTAGATGAGTCTCTGAACTTTGAGTTCTTCAGTTTACACTGTAAGAAATTAAGACTGTTGAGGCTGCTAGAATGAAATAAGTGTATTTTGCTTGTTAGAAGGACATTAATCCTGGGGAGCAGAAGTGAATTTTGTGATTTGCATGTATTCTTTGTATGTGTGATAGAAACTTAATTACTCATGTACCAGTGTGGATAGGTGGGACTTTTAAGAGGTGATAGGTCTTGAATTGACGAATGTCATTGTCAAGGTAGTAGGTTAGTTATCTTGAAAATGGGTTCCTGACAAAAGGATGACTCTGTCCTGCTACTCTTACTCCTTTCCTGCTTTCACGCCCTTCCATATTTTGCCACAGGATAATACAGCAAAAACACACTCACCAGATGGCAGCACTTTGATAGTAAGACTTCTCAGCCTCCACAATTATAAGAAATAAATTTCTTTTCATTGTGAATTACCCAGTATATACTGATCAGCTACAACAGTTCAAAAAGGACTACGATAATCTACCAGTTCCTCAGAACCTTGAAAGTATAAATATACTCCCTGCCATTATGGGCCCTACAGTCTATGGAGGGGGAGGAGAATTCCCATAAATTAGAAGAAGGAAAATACATACAGTAAAGGCCTAAAGAAAGAGCCCTAGTTTACATGGTAAGGGAAGACGGCAAGAGCACTCCAAGAGAGCAGAAGCAGCCCGTGCGAATATTTCAGATTGAGGGAAACAGAGCTCTTTGTGGGAATTGGAGCTTCTAATGTTATCAAAAGAATAGGCTGTAGAAGTTAAAACAATCACCAGAACAAGTAGATGATTTAAAGTTACAGAGTCTACATTTTATCTGAAGGGCTTTAGGAAGCATGAATGGTTTCAGTGGGGTCAGTATCATGGAGGGAATTTGTAGTAAAGATGATTCTACTTGTAGGCTGGAGCACGGGTTGCAGTTGAGAAAGGCAAGTGTTAGAACAATTAGGAAGCTACTGAGGAAGAACTGGTAGGGGAATTTGGTGGCCTAAACTATACAGCAAAGTTTAAAAAGCATCTGCTTGGTGTGTGCAACTTTGTTCCACAGTCAAATCTGACTTGGAAAGAAACTTGTGTCAGTTCAGAGTGCATCCTGAGCTGCATCTTGCTACAGACACGAAGGGTTCTGTATCAGGCCAAGCACAGGGCTCACCCAGACCACATATGGTGCTTGTGGTTAGTGCATTAAAACATTCATCACTGTGTGCTCTTTTTGTGCTTTATTTGCATAAAGTATTGTAGCCAAAGTTCCAAAGAAAGTTAGTGACACCAGCAGTAAAATGATGAGGAGAAGTGTGAGAAGTAGCATAGAGTTACAGAAGGAAATCATTGCAAAATTTGATAAAGTCCTGGAAAGAGGAATTTAATTTCCATCTCTATGTTTCCAAGTTCAGCCTGTTCACTGAAATGCCAGACTCATGTATGCCACAGCCTATAAGACATCTACTTAGATAGCTGGATAACCTATCAAGAATTGAATTCATCTCTCTCCCAACCCCAGCCATTCAAAGACACTCTCCATAGGTTCCATATCTATTATGATGCAAAAGAGATTGCTCCATTTCAACCTGCACTCTTCTATACTTAAATTTCTGTATTTAATTTCTTTATTCCCATTTCCCTAAACTTTGCTGTTCAAGTAGTGGGAAGTTCAAGCTGGGAGCTGTTCAGTGACTGAGGCATCATTGTAATATTCTTTATCTGCCACATTCAGTACAACTTTTGTCTTTATTTTATAAATCACACTTATTGTAAAGCCACAAAAACACAAATAGCTATGTAACAGGTTTTTTAAATAAGAGCATTCTGATTGTTGGTGGGTTTTTTTTTTATCTCTTAAAAAGTAGTTTTGAGAATATTTTCTGGTATTTTAAATAAATATGTTGATATCTAACTTGTAACTCAAAAAATCCAATTACAGATTCATTTTGCACATTCAATCTGAGAGGCCGGTTGAGCTGAATCATCTGTGAAGCTAGGTTGTTGCTTGCTTGCTGTTCAGTAAGAAACAGATGTATCTAAGTGAGAATGTTTGTACTCATTTACAGAGTAGCAATATTTCAGCCTAGTCACAGCCATAACATTTCATGAGCAGTCTTTAACACTATTTCTCCCCTAGAACAAAGCATTTTTTTCCATGAGGTTTATCTAAGATACTTGGTTTCAAAATGGACTCACACAATTTGTCTTCTGGAAAATACATGCAAAGGTAAATACGTAGACAAATGTTTTTGAAAACTTCCAATGCAGACATGTATTTTCTGCAAGTCCCAAGAAGAATTTCAATTGGAGGCATTACATGACTAATGATAACACTCTATTGGTTCAAAATCACCTACTCATGTCTTCAGGGGAAGCAGTGAAATATGATAGTAATAAAAAGTAAAAATTATAATCACTGTGGATCTACAAAACATTATTAAATATCCCTTGACAACTGTGAGAAAACTCTTAAGTAATTATCAAGTCTCATTTTAAATTAAATGTGGCCTTGCACCCCACATCACTCGTGCTAATGAAGGAGACTTATGATGCCTTTGTGTAGACTGCTGCAGCTATTTGGCTGGCCACTCTTATGATATAATCTTTTCCCACTGCAATTTAATTAAAACAGTGAAAGATCTGACCTTTGCTGAAGATTTTCTTATCCAAAGCACTAAAAATATCCCCTAGAAGCAGTCTGTCAATATGATCTTTCAGATACAATGCTGTCGGTCCTAGAGAAGAAGAGAAAGGAAATAAGACCCAACAGAATCTACAAGGGTGATTAACACACAGTTGTCATGAAACCAGAGTCGGGAGGTTGTTTACAAAGAGGACATAAATTTAAGCCACCTAGTGACAGAAAGCAATGAATGAAAGTCCCCCACCTAGTATCTGGCATATAAAAATGTCTGATCAGTGAGAACTTATCATTTTCCTCACTCTTTTTTCTAAGAATTGTTTTTGTGTCTCTTTTGGTTTAGATGGCATTTAGAGGCCTTAATTCCTTGATTTATGGAGATCTGTGGGAGGATTTCCTGTCCTCATGGCCTAATAAATCTATGCAATCTGCAGCAAAAGAGTTTAGTGAAGAAGAAGCCTCTATTGATGAAAAAAGAAGCTCACTACCTACTTTCTTCTGATAATGGAAGCATTCCTTTCTGACCATAGGAAATGCTTTTATCTCCCTGTGATAGAAGAGAAAATTTCCTCCTTTTCACTGTGTGAATGTGGGCTTCCAATCTGAACCACAATCTTATGGGTAGAGGATGCAAGTAGTTTAAGGAGAAACGGAGCCCGTCATGAGGAAGAAGTCCCACTGATTTTGCTTTGGGTCAAACCCTTCACTACTTCCCCCCTCACCACTGCTTAACAAATACATAAAGCACTTCTGACTTGGCTTATAAGTGAGAAAAATGGTTTTGATTTTGCACACTTGTCAAGATAATAGAGATAAATATCACCTGGAGTGTAAGTTTGTTTGGTATATTGCCTAGCACATACTTTTGTTTCATACTAAGCAAAAGCTATTATCAATAGTCAGGAACATTAAAAAATACCTAGAAGTTTGTGGATCAACTTAAGAAGCTACAAACTCTCCCAAGAAAACACAAACTCAATATTCTATTGGCCATACTCATGTTGTTGATTAACTAAATCAAATAGTAAGCACAGTTTGTCAATACAACATTGTTCACTGGCCACACTCATATTATTGACTAACTGATCAAATAGTAAGCACAGTTTAGTCAATACAACATTGCTGGCTCCCTTAATGAGCACCAATTTCAGGTTTAATTCAACTCATGCACAGTACACTCATGTATTCTCAGTTTTTGCTGGGTTTCATTTCCACTGTCTGAGTTTTTAATTAGTACTGCCCAGTGCTCCACACCAACTGTACATTGGAAAAACTGAAGTCAGACTAAGACATGAGCAAAGGAAAAGACAAAGTGCATTTAATTCATCCTTTTCTATACAGAGGATCCTCAAAAATCCTTAACAACTAATGTGGAATAATCAACCAACAAGAAGGGATGTTGACTATAGAAAACTGAAATGGAAACAAGTGAGAGAGTTTATCAGTCCTGCACTTCTCCACCATGCCTAGCATTTAACCTTGTAATAATACATGCTCAATTAATATTATTTAATTGAATCATACCATATTAACCTGGTCATCTCAAGAAAGTGATTTAATAGGAAAAATTTGAATTAACAATTTACAATTTAAAGGTTTATAAGATAATCTTTCCAACTTTCTTGTTACACGTTTTTCAATTTTTGTGTATGAGCTTGGGTATATATTGTCTGGGTTAATTCTAATCTTTTATTATGTTTATCTCTACAAAATGACATTTGAGATGCTTTAAGTGGCAGACATTTTAATGATTACTAATTAGAATCCATTTGTAACTTGACCTATTCAAAAGACTCTATCTCTCTACTGTATAATGGGCTTTATGGGAATTCCTGTGACAACCCTTCAAAACTGAAAAGACAAGTCCAAAGAGGTCAAGCAAATTATCAAAACCAGAGAACTCATGCACCAGAGAGTGAAGCCTTCCACCTAAATCATGCAGTTTCAAGTCACGTTATATTCACTGTACACCATGCAGCCTCTAAGCTTCCTGCAAATCCGCACTCAACGTTATCTGTGGCAGGTTCAAGTCTTACTAACAAGCAATTTTCCATAGCGATTCTTGTACTCTAAACTTCAGCACCTAGGACAGCATCCACACTGCTAATGTCTGAGTCACTAAGTGTAATTGTGATTGTGGGTCTTTTTACATTTGCACAACTGTATTGTTCTGAGGACAGCACTGTATTTCTCTGAGCCTACTCCACTCCCACGTTCCTGGTTACCATACCCAGTGGCTGGGCTCACCACCGCAGCTGCTTCTTGCTCAAAACCCTCCAGACATCTCTCTTAGACGCATTTTCAGGTCAGCTAATGATTTCATATGAATAAATCAGAGTTGTCAGAAAAGTGAGAGCATCACAATTTTAATTGTCATTAAACACACATACTTTGCCCTTTTACATCTGTTTTTAAATCAAATACAGAGTTTAATAATTATACTCAGCAGAGGCATCTGGAAGATGTTTTGATACTAGTTGGAAGCAGACGCCAGACGGGTTAGTCAGTCTGGAACAGATGGTAAGTCGGTATTAATTAATTATAAGCCTGTACCTTTCCACTGTTCATGATTCTCAGTGTCTATGGATAAGTTTGCCATTTTTGTTTTTTTTTTTTCAGTTTTCTACATTCATCTTTCCAAACTGTGGTTTTAAGAGAAAAAGAGAATTTTTCTCTTTGATTAGAGAATATTTTGAGACTCCCCCGAATACTCTGGGATTGAAAAATGAACTCTAGTGAGCTCATGATATTATTAGTAAAGCTAGGAGACTCATCATTGTTATCATTGCCACAGACTTAGAATTTCTCTATTTCTTCTTAACAGTTAGTGCAACCTTCTTCCCATTGTCTTCCTCCTCTGTTCTGTACTGGCAGTGACATTACCTGTGGGAGCTTCATCCAAAGGGCAGTAGTCAAGTGAGGTAAAGTATACTTTTATAAATAACTGCAAACATGTCCACAATCAAATGCAGAACTCTCTGGAAGGCTAAAGTTGAGGGAGCCAATAAGAGCTAACTTGGGAGCAAGGCTTCTTTCGATTTGTACATTGGTGTCTTGGCTGAACTGAAAGCAGGAAAGAAATCAAGAGAAGGGAAAAATCCATTTTCAGGTCTATGGAGCACTGTCTGCCTCATACTGAAAGAAATTATCACAAGGTCACCAAGAAGATGGCCAGGGTCCACATAGTCTTATTGATAAAGGAGTAAGAGTTGGATTGGTAAATACTATTTTTCACATGGGGATTACATAGCACTCACTAGTCAGTGTTGCCCAAGTTTACCATTGAGATCATCAAGTTTCTTCTTTGAAGTCTAGAAACAAAGATAAGAACTCACATGGCATGAAGTCCAAGGTTCTGAAAAGTTACTACAATCCTTATTATTCTTAGCAATGTCTGACATTCTGTTAACATAATCACCTCACAATTTTACTCTAAATATTTTATAGATAGTTTTTAAAAATTAAAAAGTGAGACTGAAAGTAAAAACTCACTAGAGAACTGATTTGGAGATTTAAGTAAGAGAGTGAGAAGGCAGCTGATTTGAAAGTGGTAGGACAGGAAATGGGGAAGAAAGAGACTGGGGCCACTGAAGAAAATCACGTTTTATCTTAGGCTAGCATTAGAGGCCACATAAGACAGCAAAATCTTTGTCTAGTCTTGTCATGTATCTAGCTTCTGTTGTCTATCTGGTGCATAGTGGGCCATCTGTCAGCCTAACCCATAGAGGAAGAGAGCTCAGGGAGAATGATTACTTCAAGTCCCACTGCACTCAGAAGTTTTCCTTTCAGAACTTGGACCATTCAGACTGATGGGAAACATCTTCATTATGAACCACCTTCATCTTACCAAATACTGAGAGTATACCAGAGCATACTTCACTTAATTAATTAATATTTCCTCCTCATATCTTAGATACTCTTGCATTTTCTCTCAAATATTTCCTAGACACAGCTGGGGAAGTTAGGTAAATGGTTACTGTGACCATGGCAGAGTATCTCTGAACTTCTAGAGAAGTCCAAATAAAAGATTGCTCTTATGAATTTAAACAACAAAATTGGACCAAAAGAGAAATAGTTAAGAACCAAAGGGAGTTCAGAGTCCTACAGTGGTATTACACAGTGCCAGGAGCATAGTTCTAGGAACACAGCCTTCTCCTATACCAGCGGAGGAACTCACACCTCTAAGGACAAGTTGCCACATCTCAACTTCCAAATCCAGGCACCATTGTCATTTGCCATCGCAGACTCCTGCAAGCACAGTCTAGACAAAAGCACACTAAAGTACTAATGTGTAATCATTATCTCCTTAATGAACACGACCAAGCCATGAATGACCTTTCACAATGAGAAATTTGTAGATTATATTCTTCAGGACCCTAGAGTTCCATACAGGTGTCCCATGGACTATCTTAGAGAATGCCAAGGAAGACAAGCAACTGGAGTTTCTTCCCTAACCCCTCAAACCCTCTACTCCATTGACACTTTCAACAGGGTAGTTCACTTCCAGTTTACACCGGAGTTCTATGTAGTATCTCCAAACATATTCTATGTGTATCTCCTTGGGGACAGATGCTGCCATCTAAAACTCATTGGCATTGATAATACAGATCAATAGATCCCATTTCCATAGAGGATTTCTGAGATCCACATCACAGAAGCACAAAGCCAACTAATCTCAGAAAGATGTCAACCAAAATGTGGGCATGCTGTTCAGAAAAAAAGGATTTTTAAACTTCTACCAATGTCACAACTTACGGAAATTTAGCATACAATGACTGCACACCACCATTTCCTAATTTCGTATTTCCAAGCATCATTTGGTTAGCTATGTGGATCTGGGGATGAGTTTTCCACTCCCCACATCAGTTATAGACTCATTGTAAATTAGTGTATCAAGCATCTTTTTCTTGACATTTCTGTCTTACGAGCTTGGGTTAGTATGAGTTGGTCCCTGAAACAGATCCATTATCAAACACTAAATGGATCACAACAAAGACTCCTAAATTAAGGACAAAGATAATTTTCCAAGTTTCAGCCTCTTCATGAGCTTCTAGAAAGCCTGCTGGCCCTTCATCATCACATTTCTGCCTTAATTTGAAACATCTTTCAAACATCGACCTAAACATTCCTGTTGAAAAAAGTACTTATGCAAGAGCAGATTTGAAATTTAATTCTGAACCACCACTTTTGAAACATGTGAATGAAACTCAATTTGTATTCTTTCATTGTTGCAAATCAAGATGACATTAAGAAAGGGCAGAAACACATAATGTTAAGCAGGTGATACTATACATTACTGTAATTATTAAGCAACTTTATGCTTAAAAGTAGAACTAACCTAGAATAGGAGAAACAATGCCTTAGAAGAAAGTTATTTGCTGCTATTTCAATGTCTTATGGAGAGGGCTGTCTTTAATTCAATAGTCTAACACAAAGATCAAGTGAGAATTAAAGATTTAGAGGATTTCAATCTCTTTTCCTGGAAATTTGTGCTACATGACAAATAGAACTCAAATATTGCTACTTCCTGAAAGTTAAGAAACCATCACCAGCATTTATGATAGCAAGAATAAAAAAGCAACAACTAATAAATAGTATTATCAAGATATTCATTGATGAACCTTCCTTCCCCCTTTTAAAACTTTCTGTTGCATATTATGATGTATGTGAAATGTAGAAGAAAGGCAAGACCCCAAAACAATAGCCAAATAATTGCTACCATTTTTGAATGCTGTATATAGGCAGGCACTCTACCAAGTGCCTTGTAGAACATAATTTCTCTTCAGTATAGAGAATCTTTCATCAGTGTGTCTGGGTGAACGCAACAAGTGCCTCAGAATAGATCTCTGTTGAGAAACACTCCACTGCCTGTATTATTAAAAGCATCCAAATGCACAGTAAGTAGCAACCAGATTTTTGGAGGGAAGAAGTAACAGAACTTTTTATGACCCAAAAGAGGCTTTTCTTCCCAATATCCTGGCACTCGGAAAAGTTCAGCAAGTTTACATAAACGATAAATTATGCTTCTTAGAAATAGGAATGAGAGCTCCAACTGTCTCCTTTCAAGATTCAACTCTATTGAAACTTTTGTGGTGAAGACAAATGACTCAAACTGAAGACTTTGGGTAGCAAAAGACATTAAAGGCCCAAAAGGCAGCTTGGCTTTAAGGAAGAGACATAGAATGGAGACTCAGATTGAACACCTGATCCCAATACCTTTGCACAGTTAGGTCAGAACCTGGCATATGCTCTGTTATTCAAAATCACCAGATAGTGGGATAACAAAGTGAGACCATAATAACAAACTATTAACTTGCTTTTGCAACTGTAGATCTAGGTCTCAAGAAAGACCTATATAATTATTTCTGTTCTGATTTTTGTGTTAGATTTAGGTAAATAAGAAAATGACCGAAGAGTAACTTGGGTTATATTCTTCTGAGGTTGAAGAAGATATTTTTATAGGTAAAGCAATTAATGACTTAACATCACCATGAACAAATATACAGATTAGGTAGTTCACAACTACAAACAGTGCATTTTTTTACTCAAAGGAAAAGGTTCTGGTGGACAGTGTTAGGTACATTTTCAGAATCATATATAATATAGTAGCACACACATACACACATGCACATAAACACACACACACACACACACACATGCACACTACACAAATCCACTAAGAAGAAAGTATAAGGGACTCAGAGACACCTGCATGTGCTGACGTACCATGTGTTAAGGCAATGGATGCGCCTAAGAGTGAGTCATAGTTGCCACAATTCGATTTCAAATTGCATGCTTCCTTTCTCCCTTCCTTCCCTTTCCAGCCTGACCCCATTCCATCCCATTCCAAGAGTATCAATGACAACAGCTGTCTGGGGGATGTAGCCTTTCCTGTTTGCTAATAGGTTGTAAAGACACAATTTAGAAAATAGGCCCCAGTCGCCCCATGGAGATGTTCTTACTCCCCACAGCTGGGCTTTGCAGTGGCATTCCCAACACCCAGAGAGGCAATTAGTCAAATGGTGGCTTATTAATGCCATTTAGTTTAGGAGCAATGAACTTAAGGCTGTGGATAAGGAAGAATCTGTCTTAAGACAGACATAACTAGCAGTGACTTCTGGGTCACTAGGTAGTAATAAGGAGGAAAATGCAGCTCTAGGTGGGGCCTCATAAAAATTGGTATCTGGGCATTAGTGTCTTTGACTTCCACAAAGCAAAACTGTACCCACACAGAGCCTACCACAATAACTCCCCTTGGAATGGCTTCTTGTTCTTAAAACAAAGCTTAAAATGCCTAACATATTCTACTGCACTCTGCCTTATTTAGGTCAACTTACTGACTTTTACCACCTTGTCTTTTCCCACTCTCTCACCTGCTATTCATTCAAATATTCAATATTATTACAATCCGAATTTTGGCAGCTGTGTAAACTGGTAAATCATCATGCTAATCCTAAATACATGTGCAAATGCAGAAAACTAGGAATAGCAAGTCGGACAGTCTGGAAGAATAGCAAACCTACACAAGATGCTCTACTTGCAATCAAGGCCTATTATAAAGCTACAGAAATAGTGTGGTACTGACATAATCATATACAAATAGGTTAAGGGAACTGAGTAGGGAACCAGAGACACTGACATATATGTTTGTAGATACAAATGATAACACTTCATATTGTAGTGCAGCGTGTATAAGATAGTCATTACAATGAAGTGGGTTGAATTGCATACCCACACAGGACAGAAAATGAATCTAAACTCTCTTCTTAATACTAAACACAAAACCCAACTCCATATAAATTTAGATCGAAATATGAAGTGTAAACTGTTAGAAGAAAATATGCAAAATAATTTTGGAGTAAACAAAGATTTCTTAAATAAATATAAAAGGTATACAATTTTTAAAAAAATTAAAACACTTTCATATGCAGTACTGATAATTATACCCAGGGCTTTGTGCATACTAAGCAAGCATTCTGCCACTGTCCAGTGCTTCCTTTTATCAAAAACCACAATTAAGATAGTGAAAAGGGATGCTGCTCATCGTAGATGATATTTGCAGCACAGATATTTGAAAAAAGACTCATATGAAGAAAATATAATTTAAGCCAGGCGTGGTGGCACATTCCTGTAAACTTGGGAAGTTGAGACAGAAGGATCCCTATGAGTTCAAGGCCAATTTGGACTACAAACTGAATTCAAGGTCAGCCTGAGCTGCATAGTGAAACCTCGTCTCAAAATGACAATAATAATACTAATAATAATTATTATAATATATTAAGAAAAAGACACAAACTTATGGAAAAATGGATGTGAAGTGGTAATTTACAAAAAGGGTATCAAAACATACAGAAACATATTTAACCTCATAGTCATCAGAGATATACAAATTAAAATTATAGTATCAATCTCTGCACCCCATTAGAAAGGTCTAATTCAAAAGACTAACAATATCAAATCATGGTGAGAATGTGGCATGACTCAAACTTTTATGTATATTGAAGGTGGTAAGATAAATAGAAACAAATTTTTGGAAAATATTGATTTGAATTAATTATATTCTGAACTTTTGACACAGTAATTCCATTTCTCATCATATATTCAATAGGAATACATATATAGAAAGAAGTGCATAGGAATATTTATGGTGGCAATATTTATAATAACCTCAAATTGGAAACAGCTCGTGTCCATCAACAGTAGACTGAATAAACAAATGGTAGTATATTCCTACAGGAATACACTATATGCAATGATGATGAGTAAGCTAAAATTACACTGCAAAAGAAGGTGAATGTCTCAGACATAATGTTGAAAGGAAATAGACACAAAATAATACATGTTATGCAATTCAACCATCTCCGTGAAGTTCTAAGACAAGAAAAGTGATGTATTGAGACTGAGAAGTTAATAATGAAGGAAATGCTGCATCTTCCGTCTTGCTGGTAAAATTTCCTTTCTGGCCTAGTGTTAGTTACGCTGTCCGGTTTATAAAGGATCATCTATCTATACAGTTTATTTGTATACTTTTCTTAGGTAAGAAATGCATCTGTAAATAATTTATTTTTAAAAAAGCATTTTGGGAAAGCAGTCACTTGTTCTTAAGAGAGGTTTTGGAGGCTTAAGTCACAGTTAATGCAAGTTCCAGGGAAGACTTATTTAGTAAAAATGGGCAGGGGGGGAGGAAAAAAAGGAAAATAAACCAGTCTTTGGAGACTGATCATTTAAGTTGGGTTGTGAGGACATTTCACTACTTTTTGTTATATTTCATTATATTATTGTCTCTAACTTTGTAAATGATTTCAATTTTCCATAATAAAAGCTTTTATCCCCTAAAAATCAATGGGATATAAAACCTAATTTACTTCTGAGTAAAATCATACTGCTTTCTATTCTATTTACATTAGTTTCCTAAGGAAACAGAGTCATCAAAGATTTTTGCTCATATAGACAAGCTCTCTTTCTGGCCACTTGAACCTTTGGAAAGTCCTTTCTTGTGGGTTCCATTTTTCATCTCCTTAGAAATAAAGATATTCATTTTTTCCTCTCAATCAAGACTCCCACCAGCCAATTACAGTCTCCCCCTCCTTCATGCAATTATCCAATGAGTTAATGAATGATGAAAATAAACTTCAAAGCAGAACACAGAGGGAAGGACATAATACTAAAGAATATTAACCGAAAAGAAGAGACTAGATGTGAAGCTGACGAGGAGCCTGATACCAAGTCAACTGAAAGGGAAATGATTAATGACAGGAGTGAGCAATAGCGATGCCCCCAAGCATTTCCGTGATCCAGTGATGCTGGTTAGAATCCAAAATAACAGGACAATTGATTTGAGTGGGGAAAACAGTTTTTAAAATTTATGTGTCACACAGAGATGGCCCTATTTTTAAAAAATGTATCAACCACTGCTTTGAAAGATCAGTGCAGCAAAGTTACAGATAAAATCTACAGATAACTTTATTTTCTGTATACCAAAATGTTCTTCCTAAGTTAGAGGATAGAAATACTGCTGTGTAAAACTGATTTATTTTTTTAAAACCATTCAGAAAAGCGTTGCCATAGGAAGTTCCCTATATATATAAGACCCTAAACCTGATTTTTTTTACTTTGAATTACCATTTGAATATATTACTTTACAACACTTTTGTATCATTTTCACTTTTCCACAAGGTTGAACTTTTGTTAACTTTTCTTTCCCTTTCAGCCAAGGTGAAGTACTGAGTTTTCTTAAGTACGGAGTGAAGTGTCCTTTGTCTTCCAAACTAGTTCTATCTTGCCTCTTCCTCAGAGAGGACACAGGGAAGTCAGCTAAATTTCCTCACTGAACTGCAACTTGCCAGCTGGATGCTGGGCAAGCTATATAAATAAGTCCTACATTGTGGCTCTGTCCCTTGGAAAAGTACTTCTAAAGCAGTACGCACTCCCATCTACCCAAGCATCATGCTGTGTACCATGAGACCGCAGGCTTGGAACACGGCAGAGAGGAGGTTCAAGGATACTACATGGGATGTAGCAGAGAGTCTGCTTCTTTGCAAAGAGGAAATGTATTAAAATGAACCAAGAAATGCATCAAAATGCAAAATATACCTTATCTTTCTCTTCAGCAGTGCCTGAACTTTGAATCACCAATGGTACAGAGGTCGAGCACACAGAAAAACTCAAAGAAATGAAATCCAGAGGGCCACCATGACCGAGATACCAAGAAATGAACCTCTGCTTTATTAGAGGATACTGAGATATCTTGTAACAGTACAATTGAAGAGTAATTGTAACTTGCCCTGACTCAAGTTTTCAGGGTGTATTACGGTGTATTATGGGTGCTTTACCCATAACTTGAAAAATATTTAGAACCTAAAACAAGATATGAATTATCACTTGAACTGAGGCTGACAGTTTTTCTTTTGCTCTTTTTTGTAAGTGGTAGTAAAGTCCTGACTTGAGAACATAGTGACATAGGAGTACGAAACAGTTGAGAAAACAGAAATCAAACCACAAGTTGTTCTCTTGATCACACCCACTAAACCTTTTTAATCAGTTCCGTACTATGGTTGAGTTGGTTACAATTAATTTCAAAGTGAATCTTTTTATAGATATTTCACCTTTATATAATTAGCTGTTTAATCACATTTATATAAATAATTTTACTCTGCAGTGGGTGTTCATACATTCTAAATTACTTTACTTTAGTACTGTAGGTAGAAGAATACTTGCCTATACCTGGCATAAACACTATCTGGATTTGAATGTAGTGTCCCAGGATTGACATAATCAGTAACCTACACTTTTCCCACTTTTATGCTCCTCAGAATATTGATTTTTATCTTCAAACTTCTCTGCTAATGGTCACAGAATAGTGATTACAGTCTCTGTATAAAATCTAGGAAAAAACAACCAAAAGATCAGAAGAATCAATTTTTTCTAATGTGTCCCTTTTATACATAGAAAATTATTTTCTGATAATCTTTCAGATTTTGTCTTCTATTGCATTGGTTAGAACAAAGTGGTATGCATAAATTTAAATACAAAACTAGGATTTTATAATATGGGAGAAAGAACAGTTAAAGAAATGGTAAACTACATTTGGCACAAATACTTTCATTCTGCATTAAGAAGCCTGTCATATGTTACTATGATTAATTATTAGAACTTAATAATGAACATTGCCTCCACCAACTGTGGTCCTGTTTCCCACAGTGAACCCACTGGTGCATGCTTGTATGCAAGCAATTTTTTTTCTGAGTAGCTGACCAATCTTCATGCAGTGTGGAGTTGGTAAACTGAGCAGGAGGTCATGGTACCAAGTGCAGATAGAAACAAAATGAACAGAATCATGTAGAGTGTTAGCCTGAATTATTAACCTGAAAACATAGGCAGAGAGGCCTAAAAGACAACAGATCAGACACTAGTGACATTAGACAGGGACAGAAGTTATTGAATAAAAGGCCTGAGAGAACTATACAGTTCAAAATAATACAGTAAGGAAATTTGACTGTGTCAGTAACACAATAAATTTACATGGAATATAATACACAATAGATTTTCACATAAAAGACAAAGATTGGAAGTACAGATCTTTAAAAATCCTTTATCTACAATCAGACACATACTTCAAAATTAGACATAACCAGTTTATACTAGTTAACTATTAGTCAAAAGAACTCTTGAGAGAAACATTAATGTTGACAAAATTTAGTTTAAGACAAAAAGCATTTAGAGATGCAAATTGTAGCCATATAATCATAGTAGAATTAATGTAACAAAAAACTATAAAATTGTTTTAGTTCACAACAACATCCAAAACAAAATGCAAATATTGTCCAGAAGATGATTGTTTTGTACTTCTTAGATGTGTAAGATACAGACGTCAATAATACAATTACGTTACTAGTGAACTCACCACTTAAATTAATATTTAAAAAGAAATTGACAAACCTACCACAAGAATAGGAAAATTTTTAAAAATTTTATTTAAAGAGAAAAAAACAAAAAAGGGTAGAAATAATACATAATTTCAGAAAAATAAACAGTAAGAAATCACTAGTTGATAAATTACATATTGTCCTCTTAGAAATAGTTGTTCATGTTACAAAAATAAAGGATACAAAGTGGACATAAACAGCCAGACTGCAAATAGTTCTGTTCAACTATCCAACAAAACTTAGTAATGTGGTTCTCAATCCTACACACTTAAACATACATGCAGTTATATCCTTTAGAGCACTTTCTTTTCCCCTCTTTTTTACAATAGCAATTACACATTTTTGGTTTTATTACTCCTACATTTCTGATTACTTTTTACACTACAGACATAATGTGATATTTATAAATATGATTCTTATTTATTTCACTAAATAAGAGGATAGTCTCAAGTTGTCTCCATTTACCTATGAAGGCCTCAAGATCATCCTTTTTTATAGCTGAGTAATATTCCATTGTATAAAAATACTACATCTTTTTCATCCACTTTGATGGGCATCTTGGTTGTTTCCAAGATTTAGCTATTACAAATTGTGCTGCTATGAACATGGGTGCACATATATCACTGTGATATGAACTTTTCAGTTCTTCTGGGAAAATACCCAGGAGGGGAATAGCTGGGTTGAATGGAGCTTCCAGTCCTAGTCTTCTGAGAATTCTCTGAACTGATATCCATAGTGGTTGCACCAGTCTATACTCCCACTAACAGTGGAGCAGTGTTCCTTTTTCCCTGCAGGCTTGCCAACATTTGTTATCAGTTGATTTCTTGATGGCAGCTATTCTTTCAGGAGTGAGATGAAATCTCAATGCTGTTTTAATTTTCATTTCTTGAATGACCAGTGATGGTGAACATTTCTTCATGTATTTATTTGCCATTTGTATATCTTCATCTGAGAACTGTGTGTTCATTTCAAATGCCCATTTTTAGAAAGAGTCTTTGAATTTGGGGGCTTCATATTTTTCAATTCTTTATATGTTTTTGATGTAAGTTGTTTGTCTGAGGGGTTGCTGGCTAAAATTCTTTCCCATTCTGTGGGTTTTCTTTTTACTCTGTTGGTGATTTCTTTTGAAGTGCAGAAACTTTTCAATAATATGAGATCCCAGTTGTTGATTCTTTGAAGTGTTTCCCATGCGGTTTGCATTTTGTTCATGAATTCTCTGCCTACCTCTATGTCTCCAAGACTTCTCTACCTACCTTGTCTTCCAGTAAATTTAGTGTTTCTTTTTTAGTATTTTGGTCTTTGATCCCTTTAGACTTTAGTTTTCTACATGGCGATAGACATGGATCTAGTTTCAGTCTTTGGCATGTAGAGAGCCAATTTTTCCAACACCATTTAAGAATAGAAACTTTAGACGACTCTTTGGGACTGGTAAGCACGCCCTTCATCCGCAGGGAACTGCCTGGAGTTCGGCATCTGGGCCAGGTCTCTTTGGGCCTGTAGTCCCGCCCTTCACCCCCAGGAAGTCTCCCAGAAAGCAGCATCTCAGGCTGTCTCTTTGGGACCCGAAAGTCTCAGACCCGTAGAGTGGCCTGGGCTGTTTGGATCGAAAGTCTGCGCAGACCTGCATCTCAGCGCGACTCTTTGGGGCTGGTAGGCCCGCCCTTCATCCGCAGGGAACTGCCTGGAGATCGGCATCTGGGCTGGGTCTGTTTGGGCCCATAGCCCCGCCCTTCACCCCCAGGAAGTCTCCCAGAAAGCAGCATCTCGGCCTGTCTCTTTGGGACCCAAAAGTCTCGGACCCGCAGAGTGGCCCGGGCTGTTTGGATTGGGAATATTGTGGAGACTGGCATCTTGGCCAGGTCTGTTTGGGACCAGGAACTTTTCAGAAACCAACATTCTGGCTTGACTCTTTGGGACCTGTAGGCCCTTCACTCACAGGGAACCTCCTGGAGACCTGCCTGGGAAAAGGCACGGAGGCCTGGCCTGCCTGAGATTCCACAGGCTCCGGGGTGGCCACACCCAGCATTCGCCTTACAACTTAGGGAGCCAGGAGCCCACAGAGGGGAGTTAGGACCCTGTGAGGAAGCCAAGAGTCTGGGGGGGAGCCACTGCCCCTCCAGGAACTGAGGGTGTAACAGGTAATTTGCCACATAAGCAGAGAAAGCTTTGGAACACCTCTCAAAGTAAGGAAATACAGAAAAATGACAAAAGGCAAGACCAAAAGGCAGGCTCAAAGCCCTAGCCCTCCCCAAGAAAACTTAGAAGCTGTGTACATAGAAGAAAAAAGAAGCCATACACCTGAAATGTCTGAAATGATATCAAATGAAATAAATATGCAAATAGGGAAAGCTATGGAGAAATTCAAACCAGAAATAC
>PVJX010019240.1:0-35182 GCA_004027295.1 Dolichotis patagonum | reverse complement strand
TGCACGGCGGTGAGAAGGTACCCACGGCTGGGGAGGCCGCCTGGGCTGTTAGGGAGACCCGGAGATGCCCTGTACCCCACCGGCTTCCCCACAGCCCCTTCCATACCCCTCAGGTGGGCATCGTGGGCCGCACCGGAGCTGGCAAATCGTCCATGACCCTCTGCCTGTTCCGGATCCTGGAGGCAGCAGAGGGTGACATCTTCATCGACGGCCTCAACGTGGCAGACATTGGCCTCCACGACCTGCGTTCTCAGCTGACCATCATCCCCCAGGTGTGAGCCTGCCAGAGTCCTGCCATGCACGACCTCCTCGGGGGGGAAGGGGGAGGCACCCCTATTCTGTAGCTTGAAGGCCAAGCCCAGTTCCCTGGCCTTGGAGGTTGGCAGGGGTCAGAACCCCTTAGCAGAGAGCTGGGCTCCCCAGGAGGTGCCCAGTCCTGGGCCAGCAAATCCCCCACTCGCCCCCACGCATGCAGAGGGCCTGTGTTCTGGCCTCCTGCTTGCAAGGCTCCGGATTCCATGGCGCTTTCCTGGCTCCTCGGGGTGTGAATTTCTGCCGACTGGACACTTTGGAGTCAGATTAGTGGCTCTGGCTCCTGCTCCAGCAGAGGACTTAGTGACTGGCAAAGCTGGGTTTATCACTCCCTCGCAGGCAACCTTCTCTCTCCTTGGCCCTGGTCTTCCTCCTGGAGGGCTGGGGACAGAGTGGGGACGCTGCCGCCCTCATCCCATTCTTTGCCCTGTGCTTGGAGCACACGGTTTTTTGGGTTCCTCGTGGGACCTGAGCTGCCCCTCTCAGGCGCTGTCGTATCTCCAGGACCCCATCCTGTTCTCAGGAACCCTGCGCATGAACCTGGACCCCTTCGGCCGGTATTCGGACGAAGACATCTGGCAGGCCCTGGAGCTGTCCCACCTGCAGGCCTTCGTGAAGTCCCAGCCTGCGGGCCTGGAGTTCCAGTGCGCGGAGGGCGGGGAGAATCTCAGGTAACCGCCCTGGCCTGTGGCCCTTGGGGACCCTGCGGGTGCAGGAAGGCCTGTTATCAAAAAGATACAGAGTCCAAGCCACCTCCTTGCCTCCCCTCACCACTCCAGTCTCAGCCAGGGCTGCATAGGGGACTTTTTGTTTTATTTTGATTTTTTGGAGACAAGGTATCAATATGTAGCCCAGGCTGGCCTCCAACTTACAAAGATCCTCCTGCCTCAGCCTTCTGAGTGCTGGGATGACAGACCTGGACCACCACGTCTAGGCAAGAGTCACTCTCACGTGGTCTAAAGATTGAGATCCTCAGGCCTATGTCAGCTACATGACCGTTTTCCCTGGTTCTGGGGAAAGGACCCAGGGCCTTGAGTGTGCTTGGTCAGCGCACTGCCGCCGAGCTGCCCCCCTGGCTGTGGGATTTGGCGTGATCGGGACAGGTTGCTTCAGTTCTCCGCGCCTCCTCTTCCTTCACCCTAAAATAGGGGTAATAATAGTCCACAGCTCTTCACACGCACTGCCCAATAAAAAGCACAATGAGAACCAATTATGTAATTACCATTTATTCTAATAGCCACATTTAAAGAAGAAAAGAGAGAGATTGGGTGGCTGAGGCAGCTCACGCCTGTAGTCCCAGCTACTTGGGAGGCCGAGGTAGCAGCACTGTTTCCAGACCAGCCTAGTATGACCCTGTCCCTTAAAAAAAGGGGAAGGAAGGAAGATAAGAAGGAAGGATGGAGAGGAAAGAAAACAGATGAAATCAATTTTAAAATTGTGTTTTATCTACCCCAGTGTATCTAAAATATTTATCAGTTCAGCACATCACGATGTCACAGTCATCATGTCCATTTTGCACATTTTCTTGGGAACATGAAATCCTGCATTTGCCTTGCGCTTCCTCCGAGGACCCTCAGCCCAGGCGAGCCACATCTGGGTGCCTGTAACTGCCTGTGGCCCGCATGTGAGGCTTCGGGTCGCTGGAGGGAAGTGAAAGGCGCTTAGCGTGGATGTGCTCCCGTGAAATGCCAGCTGCCCCCTCCCTCCCCTGCCTTCCCTGCCTCTTGGTTTCCTTCTGTGTGTGTGTGTGTGTGTGTGTGTGTGTGTGTGTGTGTGTTTGCGCGCGCGCGCACGTGTGTCTGCAGTACGGGGATCTAGGCCCTCTCAGGCGCTATGAAAGCTATGCAAGACTTACCCAGCTAGGTCTCCAGCCTTTTATTTCTGTTTTCATAGTCAGCCCCTCCTCCTCCTCCTCACAGCCCCTCCCCAGACCTCAAAAATCCCAGCAAAGAACTTCGCCTTTGCTCTGCGTTTAACAGCGCCCAGAATACTCCAGCCACTCCTATCTCACTTAATCATCACTGCAGTGCTGTGGGTCAGAAGTAAAGCTCCATGCTATGAAATTATGTGCCCAGGGCCGCTCTGGGAGCCAGGGGCAGGGCGGGAATCAAAGACCTGGGTTTTGTCCCAAGCCTTTCCTAGCTGCATTCGCCCCCAGCAGTGCTGAAGGACCACTCACACCTGGCTGGGCAGGCAGGCAGGTGACATTGTGGGGCTCCAGGGCTGCCTCCTGGTCACTCTCCTGGCCTCTGTGCTGCCAGCCCTTCCCCAGCACGGCCCTGCAGCCCCTGCAGGTCAGAAGGGGAGACAGGAGTCGCCCCCTCCTCCCACATCGGGCCTGTGGCCGTGTTAAGTGCAGCCTGCATCCATGCCAGGCCCCCCATAAATCAGCCCCGAGTCCTGTCTGGCTGCCCATTCTGCTGCCAGAACCTTCATTAGTCGCAGGATGGGGCCAGCGAGGGAGACTGGCCCTCGCCGTGGCTGCGGTGACTCAGCCCTCTGGGAAAAGCTGAGGGATGTGTCCTTGGGGTGGGGTGCCGTGGCCTCTGTGGTTGGGAGCACAGCCTTGCTGTGTCTGCTGACGTGAGGCCCAAGGCGGGGGGTTCAAGCCGTGCCTCTGCCCCTCCTGGTTCCCCGTAAACAGACACAGGGAGTCCTCCCCGGCCTCCCCTTCCCTGCTCCTCCCTGGCCTGTCTTTCCCATGAGGATGAGTGATATGATAAGGTGGCCCTGTAGGCTCAGGCATAGCTTGTATGCAACTAGCCCCAGGTTGAATAATTCAAGCATGTTCTTACTAAGGTGTAAGTGACTGGTAGAGCAAAGCAGGGTAGCATCATAGCACACCCTAAGGAGTGAGGAGTGAGGAAGAACACACGGAAAGTGGAGGCTGGGAGTGCCAAAAACAGAGCAGAGGGTTCACAGAGGTGTTTACCACTGGCTCTATATACCCCAAGACCCTGAGGTGTCCAGACCTCTACTCTGAATCCTGGGGGCCTGGGCTGTGGAGGAAATGGGAAAGAAGCCAGAAAGCCAGCCTGGGGCTGCTGAGAAAGAGGGGACAGAGGGGGCAGGGGCTGCAAGCAGGGCAGGGGCCAGGTGGGCGCCCAGCCAGGACTGCCTGCTTCTCTCCCAGCGTGGGCCAGAGGCAGCTGGTGTGCCTGGCCCGAGCCCTGCTCCGCAAGAGCCGCGTCCTGGTTCTGGACGAAGCCACGGCCGCCGTTGACCTGGAGACGGACGACCTCATCCAGGCTACTATCCGCACCCAGTTCGAGGCCTGCACGGTGCTGACCATTGCCCACCGGCTCAACACCATCATGGACTACACCCGGTGGGCCTGGGGCGGTGGGGGCAGGATGGGGTGCCCCGAGAGGGGGTGAGGGCTACCTGCATGCTGGGGGGACACAGTCACATGTCCTGAGGCACCAGGAACCCTGGGGAGCTACTGACAAGTGAGGAAGGCTCCCGGGGCTCCCAGGCACGGGCACTTGTGACAGGTCATCTGTATGCTGCTTCCTGTTAGTGCGTGAGGTGAGCAGAGCCATGTCCCAGTGCCCGTCTGTCACCCACAAGCCTCCTCCTGCCTCACTACTGCCCTGTGACACAGTGACCCCACCAGGTCACTGGTGAGCAGGGAGCTCAGGATGCGAGGGACACCTGGTCCCTGTGGTGGCAGCTGGACCCCCAAAACACCACCAGGAGCTGATTCCTTGTGGTAGGAACAGTGCTGTGTCCGAGCCAGAGGGCCCAGTCCCCAGCCCCGTGCAGCTGCTCCCTGCTATGTGACCTTGGGTGACTTGCAAAGCCTCTCTGAGCTGGTCAAATGGAAATGATGATGTTTCTGGGGATGATCACACTGTGTGTGAACTGCAGGGGACCCCAGGAGATGTCACTGCCCCCCACCCCCTTCCGGTGTCCTTGTTGCCTTAGTGCCCCTGAGAGACATCGAGGAGGCCTGTCCTTGAAAGCTTCCAGCTCCCATCTGGCTCTGTCAGTAGGGTCCTCGCCAGGGTCTTGGAGGCCAGCAAGGACTCCTGGTGCTGCTGTGTCCGCTGCAGCCCCCACCCCCACTCCCACCCAGGACCCCCATGGGCGGAGAAGAGAGACAGGGAGTGCTGGGTGCTGGACCTGGACCGGGGATGGGGCTGGCCTGAGAGGACCCTTCCCAGCAGGCCAGGGTAGGAAAACCAGCCCCACCTCGGGGCCTGGGAGTGCATTCATAGGGCAGGCAGAAATGGATCAAATAGTCATGCTGCAAACCTACACCTGGAGTCCTTGGGAAGGAGGCAGGGGTCCAAGAGTACGGGCACACTCTCTGGTGAGAAAGGGCAGTGCCAGCCGGTGGGTGAGCAGGGGGTTGACTGGGGCGATAAGGAAGGAGTGGAGCTGAAAACTGACAGAGGACACAGCACATCTCAAGAAGCCAGCGACACACAGGGTCACGGGGCAGAGAGGAGAGGAACAGGCTTGCTGGGCTACGCCTTGGGGAGCTGGAAAGCTTCTAGGGGAAGGCCCTAGAGACCGGTTTTGGGGGGCGGTGGACAGGCAGCACTCTGCACAGACTCCTTCTGGGCCGGTTTCTGGGGAGCCAGATGGCGGCAGCTCTGCAGGCAGGAGAGGGCCTGGCCCTCCGGCCTCCCTCCGGCGGTGGTGCTGGCTGTGGCTCTGTGCCAGGCGCGCCCTTGTGTGGCCTGACACCGGGCCTATGCCTGCCTGTGCGTGTGGCCGGGGACCCACCTGCAGCCACAGCCAGACCTGCAGGCCGAGCCCCGGGTTCCAGCCGCAGCGGGTTTCCCGCCATGTGCCTTTGTCCTCGGCAAAGCAGGTGCACACGCAGGGCCCAGCTGCAGTCCGGTGACCCTGGTGAGACCAGGGCTCACTGGGGAAGAGCCTTGGGTCCAGACCAGCAGAGATGGACAGGACCCGAGTCTGATCCCAGGAGCTGCTCCAGCTGCCGGGAGGGCCCAGGGCACAGCGAGGCACACGCGGCATCAGGGGGGTGGACGAGGGTGGATGACATCGGCGTCCAGGGAACCCTGGGCTGACGCAGGCCTGACCGCTTCTTTGCCTTTTCTGCCTAGGGTCCTGGTCCTGGACAGAGGCGTAATAGCCGAATTCGATTCTCCAGCCAACCTCATCGCAGCTGGAGGCATCTTCTACGGGATGGCCAGGGATGCAGGACTTGCCTAAAATATATCCCCCGGGTTTCCTGTCAAGGAAATGACACCATGTGTCCGCAGAACGGGTTCGATGGCAAGAGGAGGGCGGGCTTTCCGTGAGACTGTGTCTCTGGAAGGAGCCTCACAACTTAAGCAAGGAAGACATGGCCAAGAGGAGGGCAAGACATCTGTGGCTGCAGCCCGGGAGCCCAGGCCAGGCCGGGTCCTGGGCCTCCACACTCCCTATCTAGCGTTTTTCCCACACTGCACTGTTTTTGAACACCATTCCATGGGGCGCCCTCTCTCTTACCTCTAATTTTCCTTGTTTTCTAAAGTATTTTTTAATAAAGATTTTCCCTCCTGGAATGGAAGGAAATGCCAGGTCGGGCCGTCCTGGGAACCGAGTCCTGTACCCTGCCTGAGTGCATTTGAAAACGGGGTACTGAGGGAGTCAAGCTGCATGGTCGGTACAGACACGCTCCCGGGTCACAGGCTTTGGGGACTGGGGTGCTGGGAAGAGGCAGGGAGATACAGGGGGATGCAGAGGAGGGCTTTTTCCACCGTCTACATGGCGGTAGTTACCCGAATGGTTGGGACCCAAAGCTTTTGGCTGGAAATACAATCCTCACAGCCAAAGCGCACTGGGCAATTGCCAGCTACTCCAGCTCCACTGTGCAGATACCGTGAAAAGGTGAGAAATAAAGGCCTGAAATCTGACCCGGGCCTCCGGGGAAGGCTGCTGAGAATACTCCCTGTTGGTGTTTCTCCAAGAGTGGGGGGGCGGGCTCTGCTTCCTGCTGTTCTACCAACAGGTCCCAGAGGCCTCCCGTCACCCACGGAGACAAATAGGTGGGCAGGGAAGCTCGGAGCCCTTCCTTCCCTGGCCCCAGGCTAGCAAGGGAGATAGAGAAGTGGCAGTTATTATTAGTAGTATTACTATTATTATTATTTGCATTACATACTGGGGACTGAACCAGGGCCTGTGCGCTGGGCTACATCCCGTCCTTTTATTTTTTATTTTAAGACAAGGTCTGAGTTCCCCAGGCTGGGATCAAACTTGCAATCCTGTTTCCTCCTGTCAGAGGCCTGGGATTATAGGTGTGCATTACCACACCCAGCTTAAATTTGATTTTCCACAAGCCAACAGTTTCTGTGTTTTCTACAGGTCAGGATCCAGCTGGCAGCAGGACTTCCATTTGGATTAGTTTTGTCACTATACCCTTTCTGCTCTCCTGGGCTGCCACCCTCTCCTACCCCTGTGCCCTGGGTCTGGTGTGACTGGTTCTGGTGGAGATGGTTGGTTTTTTCCTCTCCACCCTAAGCACTTTGCAATGTGATGACCCCTTTGATCTGGTTTTTCTCTGGGCTCTGGGGCGGCCTGTGCTGCGGGGCCATTTGTTAAAGGCTAATCGCCTTTTTTTGGCAGGCCGCTTCTGCCCGGAATGTTTATGGGATAAGGAATGCGACTTCCATCCTTGTGATAAAGCAAGTCTGAAAGCACAAATGCCCAAATTATGCTGCCTCTCCTTGGTGCTAAGAAAAGGTCTCTGCTCTGCTCTGATTTATGAGGCCAATTTGGTGTGACGTCTTCTGAGGCGAGAGCTGGCCGGAACCAGGACAGCGGATCACTCGCACGGCTCCCTGCTGAGGATCGGGGGTGCGAGGCTGCGTGTCCTCTCCATCTGGGGGCTCGCTGAGGCCGACAGGTGCTGACAGCCCAAAGGCAGAGGCGCGGTTGTCAAGGAAATGGGATAATCAGAAAATGTGGTTAATAGGGAATGACCTCCCGGAGCTGGCTCAGCTACTCCAGGAAATAAAAGCCACCGCTGGGGACTGGGAGGAAAAACGCCACACAAGTATCTGTCCCCAGGTGCCACTGACAGGGCATGAGCACTGCCGCAGACGGGGGTGCAGGAGGCTGGTGTGGGGATGGCCCCTCGATTTTTCCTGCAAGCGCGGGGTCCCTGTGACAGGAAGGATACAGCTGTCTCGGAGGCCAGAATGAAAGCACATGGGCTGGGTCGGTTAATGCTTAACTTTAATGACATCTGCCATATTGAAGAGTCAGTGATGCAGAGAGGGTCTCCTAGGAATGTTTACACGCGACGTGATCACATGCTTTAACTACGCGGTGGAGGGGGCGAGTGCAGTGAACAAAGGTGACACAAGGTCCTCGTTAGAAATTACACAAAGCATATAAAAATATTTCTCTGAATGCATAGATTAAGACTTTCGACTCACCTCCCGGCAGCTGCACCCTCAGCCCCTGCCAGGGTCTCCAACTGCAGAGGCTTGGAGAGCAGAGCCAGGCAGGAGGCAGAGCCGGGGCCCGGCCCTTCCCGGGGTCACCAGTGCTGTCTGCCTGAGCCAGGGCGCACCCCTGGGACCCTCTCTGGGCCCCTCCCAGCCAGGGCCCTCGCCGTTCCTAGGAGTCGCTAATTAATCGAGGTGGCTCAAAGAGTAGAACCTCAGTGATTCAGACATGAATTAATACTGAATTTATTTCTTCCAGGATAACTCACACTTAATTAACTGTATTAGTGAATTGTGAGTTTTTTTTAAAGCAAAAGGGAAAAAGGGAAAAAAAGTCAGTACACCTAGAGAAAGTAGTTTCAGATTGGATGGAACACAAGAGAGGGCCCTTCTTCAAAGCACTGGAGAGGAGGAGGTGACAAGCAACCTCCACTCCCGGGGTGCGTGGGTCACCAGCAGGAGCCCGTGGGGCACAAGTCATTAACCGGGGCAACGCGGGCAATTGGCCTGGAAGAACCCTGGGCCTCCTGGCGGCATCCGGACAGCAGCAGCAGGAGGCCGCTGTCTCGGCACACGGCCCCTTCCGGGAACCCTCTGCGTGCTCTCGCTAAGCACAGTGTTCTAAGAATTACCAGAAGGTCCGTCTCTCTGGAAACTATAGGCACTATGGGGAGAGGGCTGCTTAAGACAGCAGGGCTGTTCCTCCTGCGGGGCTTGCACCCCGCTCTCCGGGCGTCTGTCTGGGCTCCTAGCTCTAAGGCTACGCTGTTGGTTTCAACAAGACACTGGCTTCCCCTGTACCGTGAATGACACTGGAGAAAGGGAGAGAGCCCTTGAACGCACACTTGAAACAAATTCTCACTCCGTGCGCCAGAGTGTAATTGGGAGCTCGTTCCTGCCCTCAGGTAGGTCTGGTGGCCTCACAATTCGCCTTGCTGCGTGGATTGCTGGGGGAGTCCCTAAGACCAAATGATTGGTTTACAAAAGCAACAGATTTCAGAGTTGTGTAAAAATCCTAATAATTTCAAAATAACCTTTATCTTTGATACAAAAATAAAGATGCTAACTCCTTTAGCTCGGTTTCCCACAATAACTTTTAAAATAGCGACTGATTCAGGCTCAAAAACCGCTTTTTCACTTCTGGGGAAGATGAGAGTGGGGCGCGAGACCACAAAGCTTGTGCTCTTCTCTTCGGAGGGCCGCCCCCAGGGACCAGCGGCGGCTCCTCGGAGAGCGCCAGAGCGCCCTCTAGTGACGGGACGGGGAGCCGCCGCAGAGAGGATGGGGCCCAAGCAGGCTGGGGGGTCCGGGGGAAGTAGGGGGAAGGGAGACTCTTTTGGTTAACAGCCTATTTACAATTAGGTAACTGTATTCTTAAATACTTTAACCTGAGTAACATTTATAAATACGTTAGAGGAAACCTCGCAGCCCCATCACACTCCTACCCCTCGGCCAGTACCTGTGCTTTCCCCGACCTTCCTGCCGGCCGGTCCACGATCTCACAATCTCAGGGGCCGGTGTCCTGAGTGTGCCACATGGACACACCAGGCGGCAGGCCCGGCCCTTGGGGTGCCCTGAACGCATCAGGGCGCCCCGCTGTGGCCTCTGCGGCCCCTCCCAGCTGCTCGGCCCGGGGCAGACCGGTCTGCTGTGCACCAACAGGCGTGGAAGCCGGCACCGAGGCTGGGATAGGGAAGGGCTTCCTGCCTTGGCAGACGGTGTCAGGGAACACTGCGTGGTGGCACCGGGGGCCCTTGTGGGCATTCGAGGCTTTGGGATCAATGGCTTGTCCTTGGCCCGGAGGCGACACGCGCTATCACAGTACTCAGTGGTGAAAGTCCCTGCCCGTTAGTACGTCAGTTTGGAGGCTCTCCTGTTGTAGCAGGGCCTCTCAGTCAGGCTGGAGGCAGCGTTTCTGAACAGGAAATTATTTTCACTTATCATCAGAACCAATTCCAGCTCCTGGAAGTCCTGGAGTCGAGCGACGTCCTTGTCCTAAAACGAGACAGGTCAACAGGTTAAGAGGAGCTGCTGCACCGACTGGAACCGGCTCACATCACTGCAAGGGCCTTCTTAATAAAGTCCCCGTGGCAGGAAGTGCATCACTAGGCCCCTGCGCAGGAGCAGGGCCTTGAAGGGACTGGACAGGCCACGCATGGGTCAATTTTCGTCAGACCCAACTTGACGCTCGAGAAGGGGAAGTGCACATGTACCCACGTGTGTCTGTCCTATAGGGCGACTCGGATTTTACCTTGTAAGACACCAAGCACATTAATGGTGCACAAAGTAACCCACAAGGCAGTCCCTAAAGGAGCCAGCAGAAACGCCCCACGTTCCCGCCCTCCGGCCCCTGACAACTTTCAAAGCCACCACAGTCTCTGACTCAGTGGCGGGAAGGAGCACTTCGGATGCCCCTCGGAAAACCACTGCGCTCCTTTGCATTCTTTCTTTATTTCTTCAACTGTGAGTCACGGCACCGAGGAGGAAGTTAGGTGATTTCTCAACGTGAAAGTGACCGTCTGCGCCGGGCCGGCCTACCTTCCTCAGCAGAGTGTTGGGGAGCTTTCTGATCTTTTCCACTTGGTCTGGGTTGACGCCCAGCTCGCAGCAGCTCACCCTGAGCAGCTCTTGGTAAGTAAGCTCCTGTCGGTCCAGCTCAATTTCAATGAAGTCGTTTTCTCGCAGGGATGGGTTCTGAATCCTCACCTTAAGTACCAGCTCTGGGAAAGGAGGAGAAACAGGAATGAACAGCTGGCCCGGCACAGCCCAGTCACCTAAGGCGTCTTCCAGGAGACGGCTGCTCTCCATCACGCTGGTGCCAGACATCTGGGAGGGCCGCTGAGACCAATCCCGGCTCTAGCGTCAGTGTCTCGAGCTGTCTCCCTCGCACCTAAGGCTGCGGCTCCCCAGGCCGAAACAGGCAGGGGCAACTGTCCCAGTGTGTGAGGAGTGGTCACTTCTGTCCTTGCAACTAAGGGCTGAAGACTTCAGAACTAGTCTGCGGGAGAGAGGAAAGACCAGGCCCTACCTTGTGGTGTTTGTTTGAACTTGGAGCCATCAGGATGATCTGTGGTTTCCAGTGTTCTTAAAATCATTCAGATACGTAAACGTAAACACAGACACACTGTACGCATGTATACACGAATTGCATTTATAGTATTTATAGTAGTACTGAGGATTGAACCCAGGGCCTTTGCACTGAGCTACATCAACATCTTTCTCAAACTTTCCGTTTTGAGACAGGGTCTCACTAAGTTGCTAAGTGGGCTTGGACTTGACATCTTCCTGCCTCAGCCTCCCAGAATGCTAGGTCTACAGGTGTGTGCTCCACTGCACCTGGCTTGCTTTATTTTTCTTTTCTAGCTCAGTCCTCTGTGTAAACCTACAAGAAATGCCATATGTGCAGGAATGAGGATGCCTTGTGCCCACATCCTGGCTTCTAAATATTGTTCTCTACCAAAAAGAACCAGAGCTGCTTACAGAAGAGGCTGCCTCCAGGCCTGGGCGGGGGAGTCACACTACGAGGCTGGGACTTCTCGTCTGGTTAGACTAGAAGGTGAAGTAGTACTCCAGGAATGATAGGGACATGTCCAAGGGACATAAGAACTTGCTTGCAGGAGCTCCCACCCGCCAAATCAGGAATGAATGTCAAAATAAGTGTCAAAATAACAATGGGAACAGATTAAGCCCAGTGAATATAAGAATCTGTGAGTCCTAGACTGATACAAATGGGGAAGGGAAAGCCCTTCTTTACAGTGAAATACCAGCTGATAAAAAGACACAGAATCATAGAAGATCATATTCTGAAAGAAGGGACAAGAAAAAAGGAGAACAGAAGAAAAAAATGGAAACAAAGCTTTTATAAAAAAAAAAAAAAGGAAGGGAAGGGGGGTGAAAGGACAGGAGGGGAAGTGGGAAAAAGGCCACAGGTGTGTTAGGCCTTGTGCTCTGGGTGAATGGTGTGGGGATGACAATGTGCAATGTATGGACCGTTGTGGCCCGATCGACCTGTTTTAAAATTTTGTTTTAGTTTTTGGTTTTTTACCTGCTTTTTCTTTTCCTTGAAATACAATGGATTTGGGGGGAAAAAGATATATTATGTATTAGACTCTTTTTTTTTTTTTTTTTTTTGGGGTACCGGGGATAGAACTCGAGACCTCACGCTTGCCAGGCAGGCGCTTATGCCACTGAGCTAAATCCCCGGCTCTGATATATTATGTATAGATACAAATTCCCTATGATGAGTGAATGTGATCAGTACCAATAAAATTTAAAAATGCAAAAGAAGGAGGAGGAGAGGAAGATCACATTCTATAAAATAACTGGCCTGAACTCTTAAAACTATGGAGGTGGTAAGGGCAGAGGAAGGATGGAGACTGTTCCAGATTAAAGGAGACAGACAGCTCGAGAACTACATGCAGTGAGAGATGCTGGGCCAGAAGCAGGGGCACTGAGGTGGGGGTCAGCCACAAGGACTGAGACTGCTGACAAAACTTAAATACAGGCCAGGCACAGTATTACACACCTGTAATCGCAGCACTAAGGAGGCTGAGACAGGAGGATCTTGTTATGCAGTCCAGGCTAGCACTAAACTCATATATATTGAGCTTTCTGTCTCACATCAGAGTTACACTTTTACAATGTGTGTGTGTGTGTGTGTGTGCACGCGCGTGTATTTACTGGAGACTATCTCAAGGCCTCACACTGAGCTACATCCCCAACACTTTTTAAAAATTTATCTTTACTCTGAAACAGGCTCTCTAAATTGCTGGAGCTAGCCATTCTCCTGCCTCAGCCTCCTGGGTAGCTGGGATTATGGGTATGTACCACCACCTCTGACACATCTCCTAAGTGTGACGGTTGTACTAAAGTTACATAAAAGAATATCCTTGCTTCTAGCAAAACCACCATAGGAGCAGTACTTCCGTATTTCAGGATAGGACAAAAGGTAAACACTTTTTAAGTCTGAGTAAAGGGAGTTCCTGGACAGCCCGCAACACTCCTCTAAACCCGTCACTACCACCCAGGGCAGAAGCAGACCTCGGTGCCACCCAGCTGCTCCAGAGCAGAGGCTGCTTCCTGCCGGGCAACCTTGCACGCTGAACGGGGAAGGGCCTCACCTTGCATGCTGAATGGGAACGCTCCAGTGAAGAAGAAGGGCTGGAAGGCTGGCGCTGGCCCTGCGAACGTCCCGTTTGGAGGCTCCAGAGACACGGGTGGCTTGGATGGGACAGAAGAGAACAGGGAGCGGCTCTGACTCACGGGGGGCTGACACACGGGCCCCGGTTTTGTGCTTTCTGGTGTTCTGAGGATGGCAGAAGGGGCGGGCACGTCACCATTCTGCACCAGCGCCAAGGAAGTGTGTTCCCGGGGGAAGGCCCCGAGCAGGGGCGGCTCCCCCGGGGGCAGCATGGGAGGGGAGCCATCCTCAGGACGAGAGGCTGGGGGGGCGGAGGGGCCCCCGTTCTGCAGCGGGGCTGCATCTTCTGCCGCCGGAGTATAGATGAAGGGGAAAGGCGGGTTGGCCAAGTAGTTGGGAACGAAGGGCAGCTCTGACTCCTGCTGCTGGGGGAGACCGTCGTCCTCGTCCTCCTCTTCCGCTTCGAGAGAAGAAAACACAGAACGCTTACACAGCCCTTTAACAACCACCCAAAAAAGTCTTCTAGAAGCCCTGGCCTTTAGGATGTGACAAGTATTTTGGTGACTATTTATTAGTTCTTCAGGTCAGAAGGGAAGAGATTATTTTGTTAATTACATTTTATCACTCTCTTCAATTTTACCAAGACCAAAACCAAACAGCAACCTTATGACTCTGACCTCCCCAGAAATAATATGGAATTACCATCTGAGCACGATCATTAGCTTTGCAGAAGTTACCAGCTGCACGCTTGGCATAAAGAATGTGGCTGATTGAGCCAGGTGTGGGGGCGAATGCCTGTCATCCCAGCATTTGGGAGGCTGAGGCAGGAGGATTGCTGGGAGTTCGAGGCCAGCCTGAGCTACAAAGTGAGTTCAAGGCCAGCCTGAAACGCATAGAGAGATCCTGTCTCAAAAAGACCAGGAAAAAAAAATGAGGTCGATGATACCACGAGCCTTAAGTTACTTTGTCAAAATCCAATGTTTCCCCGAAACATGGACTCACCTCCCATGATCTTCCGGATCTCTCTCCTCGATGTTAACTGCACCGGCATTTCCCCTTTGGTGGTCAGAATCTCTTTGTCAGCCCCCGACTTCAGCAGGTAAGAGACCACCTGACCGTGGTTGCGTTTGCACGCCCAGTGTAAACAGGTCCTGTCCCAGAAGAAAGGAAAAAGCGAGGGGTGGTGAGAGTCATGTTCTACACATCGGTACATAAATACATGTCGGCTTCTTAGAACAGAGTTCAGCTGGAGACTGACTGGTAATCTCTGCTTTTTATTTCTCAAAGCAGATGATCAAAATACTTAACAGCTCAAAACACAAGTCTCATTTCTGGGTCTGGGGATATAGTTCAGCGGTAGAGCCCCTGCCTAACATGCCTAGCCCTGGGTTCGAGCTCCAGCATTTAAAAAAAGATCCCAATCCCCGGGGGATGAGATGATCCTAGCAGCTTTTATTCCAGTGGTTTCCAGGAGGGTGGCTGATTCCAGTGATTCTTCGGCTATTACTCAATCAGTCACACTCACCACAGCCTCTCGGGCTCCTCCAAAGCTATTTCTTTTCTTTTCTCTTTTCTTTTCTCTTTTCTTTTCTTCTTTTCTTTTCTTTTCTTTTGTACCAGGGATTGAACTCAAGGCCGAGCTAAATCCCCAGCCCCCTCAACCGTATTTCTGTGTCACCTCCTTCCTGTTCAGGGAGGAGGATGATTCACTTCGTACGTATCCAATGTCGCCGGAGGATGAAACCTCCATCTTCCCTCTGCAGCCCGGCATGACGCCAAGCATCACTACAGCACATATTCCTGCCGGAACCTCAGTCTCCCTCTCTTCTCCTCTTGTCTTTCACCACCCCCCACCACAGCCTGAATTTCCAAATTTCCATTTTTAAAAACTTGGCTTCCTGAATTGTCTCCAGAAGGCTCCTAAACAGTCCTCATCTGCTTAGACAAAAGGTTGTGTGTGCGTACCTTGCTTTCGAAGGCACTTCACGTGCCTACACCAGCACCTCAGTGTTTCAAGACTGGACTCGGAATGACCAGACTCATTTAAGTAAAACAAATTATTTACTAGTGTACACATAGGAGGTGATGCTGCATACTCCGAGGGGATTATATTAATCCTCTCTAGAAACATAATTAGCATGCTGGCAAAAAAACTCCATCGCGCTAGGAGTTAAAGGAGTTTGAGCTACTGAGTTCATCCCCATCTGCCGAGGCTGAATGTACAGTCCAGAAAGAAAAGGCATTTTTCCCCTCTGGTCTGAAATGCCCCTGCTCGCACCCTCCTAACAGAACTGAGATGAGCTTCTTCCGGGCTTGTCACCAAGTGTGGGCAGGGTTAAGAACGGGACACGCGCCCCAGCACGCGGGTCAGGCCACTAACCCGGGAAGGACGATGACTGGTTCCTGGAAAGGGCTGATGTGCCCTGGGCACCTCGACATTAGTGACTAACAGAAAGCTGGATTGTCTGGCTGGCCAGGAACAGCTCCACTGACGTTTAGAGTGACACCCTGCACTGTTATCACTGGAATGAGATTATCTGGGGCCTCTGCGGCGTACTCGGTGATGAAATTACAACCCACGTGAGGAAAATGAGTCCACTGTTGTTGTTATTGTCGCCGCTTGTCTTGGGCCAAGACGGGGATGGAAAAAGAGCTTCATGCAAGCAAGCGCTACACCCCCGAGCTACACGCCCCGCCAAAGCACCTCAATGCTGAGCTCCACGGAGATAAGAAAGCTCTGGCCGAGCTCGTGTCGGTGCTTAACGCTTAGTGGCTGAATGAACCAAGGATAAGGTGGACATTACTTAGAATACGAGGATCTGTAGCCCTGATTCTGGGCAAACTGCAGCCCGGAATGTTTGTGTGAGGACGTCTGTGGCACAGGTTTGGAAAGCAAATAATTATAATAAGTGAAGACGCAAAACTGAATGGCACGTGATGGGGAAAATGTGGTCCCTTTTGGATGTAAAGTGCTGGCTTGTGTGTAGTAAGTCACTCATATGTGACAAGCTGGGAAGCCGAGGAGGTAATTTACTGCACCTGGGTCACGGTGACTCCAGGACACACCGACTGGCGAGTGTCACCATGCAAAGTGGGATTAAGTCAACACGGCACGTTCCCACGGCCCTACGTCCTCCTTGGTCATCTCTGCCGGTCCACGGCCGTGGGGCTCCAGCAGCCCTAACTCATCGACAGCAGCCTGGCGGGACTCCCAGATCCTTCTGGAGCCCTGGCACTTGTGCCCCAGTGCTGGGGGCTGCTCGGGCCGGGATGGCAATGGATGAGGGCTCTGTCATTAGTCAGGTCCTGAGACTGTGCACTCAGTCACAGCATCCCACCAGCGCTGGAACACGTTTTGGATCAGGGGCCGCCACCCCTCGCCCACTGGGCATCACCTATCACGGCTGAAACCATGGTCCCTGGGCAACCAAGGATGGAAACAGCCCCACTCTGCTTCTCTGTGCTAAGGAAGTACCTGCCACTACCATCATATTGATTCCTAATGAGGAAAGAGCAGCAGCAGTCTACACAGACACAACACTTCTTGTGTTGGACACTGTTCTAGAAGCTCTCTCTGGTGACTCATTAGACTGTCAAACCATCCCATGGGGAGCCAGGTGTGTGCAGCGTCTCTAACTAATCCCAGCTATTTGCAGGCTGAGGCAGGTGAACCCCTGGAATCCAGGAGTTCAAGGCCAGGCTAGGCAATGCAGGGATACCCCATATCAAAAAGAAAATGAAAACGTCATGATGAGGTAAGCACTAGTAGCAACATTCCATTTTATAGATCAGGAAACTGAGGCAGTCAGCAAACAAGCAAAGCATGGGGTATGCGAGGCAGTAATTAGTATAATAGGGACTATAAAGCAGGGATGGAGATTAGAGAATAATAAAGGTAGGGGAGGTGCTTTGTGCCATTTTATTTATTTTTTGGTACCAGGGATTGACTCATGACCATGTGCTTGCCAGGCAGGTCCTTGTGCCACTGAGTTAAATCCCCAGCCCCTCTGCCATTTTAAAGTGAAGACTAAGGAAAGGGCTTACCATGAAGAGACATCCCAGATCTGCAGGACAGAGGGCAAGCCATGCAGAATTCGGGGGAAAAGCATTTTAAGCCAAAAAAAAATTTTTTGTACCAGAGATGGAACTCAGGACCTCACACTTGGCAGGCAGGCGCTTATGCCGCTGAGCTAAATCCCCGGCCTTAAGCAAAATATTTAAGATATATCAAGTGCTGTGCTGAAGACATTTGTAAATACATTACCTCGTTTAATTACTACAAATCCTATGAATTGGTTATCTTTTTAAACTTTTTTTTTTTTTTTTTTTTTTTTTTAGTGTTTTGAGACAGGGTCTTACTATGTAGCCCATGCTAGCCTTAAACTCAGGGCGATCCTCCTGCCTCAGCTTCTGAAGTGACGGGATTACAAGTGTGTGCCACCATGCCTAGCTAATTACTTAAATTCTAATAGTGGTGTAGAGTTACTAAATCTTAAATTGATTAGTTTAGGAGCATTTTACAAAGTGAAGAAATTTCAGGGCTTGAGTCCCTTCACCTGTAAAATGGAGAAAGTAACCACAGCTACATCCCCCAAGGAGACGGTACAGGTAAAAGGCTCAGAACCGCATCTGTGCTACAAAGCCTGGTCAATATCCCTCATCTCAAAGTGCTCACAACACCCTTCTGAAACGCAGCAAGAAGTGACTCAAGTAGGATCATCACCAGGCAGACAGGGAAAAGAGCCTACGTGAAATGCAGGCTTGTACATCGGTACAACACTGCCCCCTAGTGGTAGAACAGTAACACACAGCTTTGAACAGTGTTCCAGAAAGGTACACACACAAGGGCAAGTTTGCAAACAGTTGTAAACAAAACACAGTATTTTTAGTTCCCTGGCTTTCTGAATACCTATCCATGATTTTTTATTTAGGGAAGAGGAGATAAATCGATTTGCTGGAGCCGGGCATGGTAGTGCAAATCTGTAATCCCAGCACTCAGGAGGCTGAGCAGGAGGTGTGTAAATGTGAGTTCAAGTCTAACCTGAACTACATAGGAAGACTGTCTCAAAAAAAAAAAAAAAAAAGCCCGGTGTGGTGGCACAGTCTTGTAATCCCAGCACTTGGGAGGCTGAGGCAGGCGGATTGTGGCAAGTTCGAGACCAGCCTGGCTACAAAGTGAACCCAAGGCCAGCCTGAACTGCATAGTGCGACCCTGTCTCAAACACACACACACACACACACACACACACACACACAAAAGGCAGATTCCTCATTTAGTTATAAAGGACACAATATGTGTGGGTGGTCAGACATGTAATGCCTTTGATGAAATTCCCTATTGAAAATTATAATAAGCACACAAAGCAATTCTGTAAAATAAACAAATCGTTTTTTCCTCAACAGGCAGTTGCAGGCTGCAGCAAATGTAATATGAAACAGAGAGGCACAAGAGTGACGCAAGTCACTTTTTGTTTTGACTTCTAGTTTTGGCTAAAGAAATCGTGGGAGGGCCAGAAGTGGTGAAGCGGGCCTGTAATCCCAGCTCTGAGAAAGCTGAGGCAGGAGGATCTCTGTGAGTTTGAGGCCAGCCTGGGATTTCAAGGCCACCCGTTATTACCAGACAAACTCCGTCACAAAAAACAAACAAGCAAACAAACAAACAACAGAAATCGAGGAGTCCCTAAGATTCCTGCTTCCCCGAATGCTCAAACTTGTGTTTCTGCACCAAGAAGCTCCTTTGACAATAACCAGGATGAGCACCAGCGCGGAGTCGCTAGGAACCAGTCTCTAGCACCGTTCAGGCCCAGGCAGCCAGCGGAGAGGGAACAGCGCGGACAGCGAGCACTGGGGCACCCCAGGGTGCAGGCGATGCCGCCCGAGCTGGCTCCAGGGAGGCAGGGACAGCGCTGGGCCCACCCCGAGGCCGACTGTGGCCCTGACCCTGGGTCTCCCTCGCTGCCCACTTACCAGCCGTTGACCTCATTTTGGGAGTTCACATCCACCCCGCTCTCTACCAGCTTCTGCACCTCCCGGATGTCCCCCAGGGCCGCGGCCTCGCGCAGTCGCTCCTGCTGCTCCCTCTGCTCCAGGAGCGCGCTCATCTTGCCTCGGCCTTGGGCCCCGGCCGGCCCGCCCCGCCCCGGGCCTGTCAGCGCCGCCGCCGTCTCCGCAGCCGACTCCCGGCCATGGGGGTAGAGCGCGGGGCTCCCCGCCCCGCTCGCGCTCGGCCCGGAGCCTGCGCTGCCGCCCGCCCGCCCTGCGCCCGCGGCTCCCTGGCTGCTCGCGGCCCACAGGCCCAGGCCTCCTCCCCGGCCGCGCCTCCGAGGCCGGCTGCGGGGGACCTTATTCAGTGTGACACCCCTGACCCAGATACCTTCCGTTCCGACCCGCCGCGCCGCCGCCCGGGGGGCGCTGTTTATGTAACCACAACACAGTGTTAGCCTCTGTGATTCACTGGCTATTTTTAGACCTCCCCACCCCGCAGCTTCCAGGGAGGAGGACGGACACATGAAAAAAGAAAGAAAGCATATTGGAGAGCCAGAAAAGCCTTATCCTCTGGCGCACGCTGTTTACCAGGCATCAAAGATAATTGGTGGGTTGTTTTTTTTCCAGTTTGGGCTGGCTCTTTTTCTTGCCCAGCAGGACTGGGAAATGAGTTGAAAATAATCCTACTGTAACATGCCCATGATTGAAGATATAGATCACACTGTTCTTTTTTTTTTTTTTTTTTTTTTTTGTCAGTGCTGGGGACCATTCTTTTAGATTATTTATCGCTATTTGTTTTAGGCAAGCATTTCTTCTACCTAGGCTTTGGGGGGGGGACTATTAATATTGTCTTGATGGCTTAAAAGCTTTAACTTATTGCTGATGATAAACCATAATTACACTTCGTAAAGGTCATGGAGGGAGGAGAAAGAAAGCACATTAAAGAGGCTTTGGAGTTGTGGACCCGACTTCAGGCGCTGAGGATAGATAGACCTCTGATGTAGACGATGATTATATACAGGAATTTGCTGGATCCTGGCATCATCTGTCTAACAAGACTGAGCGCCCTGGTTCGTGCTGGGTGTAGTGGGAGAAAAATAAAATACTGTATTGCTGGGCCCAGGTGCCTTGGAGAGATGTCCCAATGGTGGCACAGGATGGAAGTTCACAGATGGGGAGAGAAGATTAAGGAAATAGCCCTGGGGAGCCGGGGAGGAAGGTCTGGAGCAAAGAGGAGATGAAATAAAAAAGGACGGATTTAGGCATGCAGTCTTCATTTCCGTCTCTTGGGGCTGTCGAGGTCTGCACAGCAAGCGTTTTTCTTGATACTGTTTAACAAAAACCAATGTCTGTGTATTATGACACGGCAGTTTCCTCTGCACACATGACACACCAGGTGGTGGTGAATATAAAATGACTAAACCCTTGAAGTGACCCCTGTGGCAAATTGGAGGGTTGCTTGAGCTTACATTTTTATTTGTTCCTTCAATTTAAATTTTAATTCTTAGATCCAGTCTGAAGCAGATGAGCCCTGGAGTTGGAATCGAGTCCTTTAACACAATCTAAAAGTGGCGTGAGAGGAGGTAGTGACCTGTTTTTCTTAAAACAAAACAAAAAAAAATTTTTTAAGTGGACTGCACTTTAAAGTCTAGGAGTTCAGGGCTGGGGATTTAGCCCAGTGGCATAAGTGCCTGCCTTGCAAGCTCGTGGTCATGAATTCAATCTCCCCGGGACTGATTTAAAAAAAAAAGTCTAGGAGTTCTTTCATAAGAGTGTGTTAAATTTTCCTTCCTCATATTGGGTGGGGTGGTGCACACCTGTAATCCTACCATTCTAGAAGGCTGAGGCAGGAGGATCACAGCAAGGCCAGCCTGGGCTATATAACAAGTTCAAAGCCAGTATAAGCTAAATAGCGAGACACTGTCTCAAAACAAACAAACAAAAAATGCCCGTTCCCTGCAATAGCTGTTGAATATGGGAATATGAATATCTTTATCTTTTCAGAGCTGGGAATTGGATCCAGGGCCTCATTAGTGCTAAACTAGCATTCTATCACTAAGCAACAACCTCAGCCCATTAATGTCTTCCTAAATCCTACCTCTAGGATCTGTGACTCCAGTCTTCTATTTGTTAATCCTCAGATCAAAAAAAAAAAGTTCAAGGTTGTGAGTGTAGCTCAGTAGTAAACCCATGCTTAGGATGTACAAAGCCCTGGGTTAAATCTCTAGCACAAAAACAAAATCAAAACCCCAACTGCCTAAACAAACCTATAAGCCAGCTGGGCATGGGGGCATACTCCTGTAATCCCAGCACTCAGGAGGCTGAGGCAAGAGGATCGCTGCAAGTTTGAGACCAGCCGGGGTTACAAAGTAAGCTCAAGTTCAACCTGCACTGCATAGTGAGACCCTGTGTCAAAAGGACTATAAATAATAAATAAAGCTGTAATCCTTGCTGTAACTGAGTGTAATGTGGTGTCTATGCTTCGTATTTCTCTACTCTGTCTTATCTCTAAAGACTCACTTAACTCCCTGGCTATATCAACCTGCAGTTTTGTTTGGCACTGTTCCCGTTGCTGAGGACATTACTGTGAACAATCGGAGTCCCTGATTTCAAAGAACACACAATCTGTCCGGGGCACAAGGCAATCTAAATGCAATAGGAGTGTGTCAGTAGAGTACCTGGCATCAGGCTCAGCAGTTGTGGGCACAGAGACGGAAGCCAGGCTGCCTGGGTTCCTATACCAGCTTTGCCACTCACAAAATCTTGGGTACGTTACCCAACCTTCCTGTGCCTCCGTCCTGTGTGTGTAAAACAGGCGGGATGATGGGTCTACGCCCCAGGATCGTTGTGAATGGATCACACGTTTGTTACAGAGGGCTGGTGGTCAGGAATCAAATACAACACCTAGACTTCTAGCTAATTGGGTAGTAGTGCTATTTACTGAGATAAGGGACAAAGGATAAAGAGAAGGTTTGAGATTCGGTCATGAATTCACTTTTGAATCTGTTGAACTACACTGTCCCGAGCTATCTTGAGCTGCTAAGTATGGTTCTACCACAGAGCTACACCCTCAGCTGCAAAGCCTTTAATTACCACTACTGTCTGGCACTCTCAAGCCATTGCTATGCTCTGGACTAAGTGCCATGTGTTAGATTATTCCAAGAAACCACTGCAAACATCCAGTAGAGTAGAACCATAGTGATTGGCTGAAGTGCAGAGAGGTAAGTGCCACATAGGTTAGTGATGAAAAGGGCTTTGAATGGCATTTCAGCTCCAGGGCCTGTTCTGTTATTGTTTTGTTTGTTTTTGTTTTGTTTACTGTTTTTCCAGTGCTGGAGATTGAATCCAGAGCCTCATACAAGTCAGGTAAGCCCTCTACCACTTAGCTACATCCCAGTCCAGAGCTGTTTTCTTTTTTGATTTCCACTTAAGTGGAGATGTCAGGTAAGCAGTGAGTGTGTGTGTGTGTGTGTGTGTGTGTGTGTGTGTGTGTACTGCGTTTAGAGAGAAAGCTGTGGTTTGGCTTTGGCCATCGTCAACAAAATGTGCTAGCAGAAGCCATGAAAACAGAAGAGATGGTCCCAAGAGGGCGTGAGTGCCCAGACCAGGCAGCAGGTAGCGCCCTCAAGAACACTCACCATTTTAATGGCAGACGGAAGAGAAATCCTCCAAGAACCCTGAAGATCAATAACCGGAATCGGAGGAGGATGAGCGAAGGAGTGGGTGAGATCAGAGCTGTTGGGGTGACTCACAGAGTCAGCGCTACCGAGGAGCACGAAGGAGAGGCTGAGATGTGTGAGATGGGTTTAACCCTAGCACGAGGCTGCTGGTGACCTTGGAGAGCGAGGTTGCTATGGCAGGCATGCATCCAGACTGTGACAACAAAGTACCATCGTCTATGGGACCATCACACAACACAAATTTATCTCCACAGTCCTGGAGACCGGAGGCCCTCAAGCAGGCGGTTCACACAGTCCTGGTGTGGGCTTTCTGCTGCGCTTCAGACTGCCAGCTCCTGGCCGTGTCTGCTTGGGACGGAAGGGAACAAGCCACACTCTATTCTCTTGCATGGCCACTGATCCTGTCCCTAAGGGCTCTCCCTTCAAGGCCTACTCGTGTCCCCAAGGTGCACCTCCTACTACTCTTACGTCAAGGCTGAGAATATTGACCTGTGCATCCTATGCAAGGCCATCATCCCAGCACTCAGGAGGCTGAGGCAGGAGGGTTCATGCAAGTCTGAAACCTGCCTGGGCCACCTAGTGAGTTCAAGTCCAGCCTGAACTGCTTAGCGACACCCTATCTCAACAAACAAAAAGGAATTTTCAAGATGCATCAATAAGAGGGATAAAGGACTTACTAAACAGAATTTTAAAAGTATACACTCAAAGATATAGAGTGCAGGACCTCAAAAGAGAGAGTGGCACCTAATTTCCTGGAACTGGGAAGGTTTTGTTTCTTCTGGGAGATGGAAACTGGAAAAGACGCACCCCCCCCATAGATAATGGCCCATTTTTACAGGTGAAAGGTAGGAGCCTGGTAGGTTTTGTTTGTGTTTTGAGACAGGGTCTTGCTATGTTGCACTCACGGTGTTCCTCCTGCTTCAGCCTCCCAAGTGCTGCTGTTGTAGACAGCTGAGTTAGATAGAAATATTACAGGCAGTCAGATAGTGCTGGACCCTCGAAGGAGTCAGGGCAAAGTTGAAAACTCGTTACAGTTGTGGCCAGAGGTACATCTGTTGGAGGCCAGGCCTTCAGATAAAAATGGAATGACTACACCTGACCTAGGTGGTAGCACGTGGTCTAAGGAAGCCTAGATAGACATCGGTCACCTCAGCAGCTGACCAAGACCCTTGGACTCATCCCTCCCTGAAAGGTTTTGTTCTTTCTGCTTGCACTTGCTGCTCGAGGTTTACTCCCCCCCCATCACTACCACCCGTGTGACTACACTGACGCCCTTACTGGTTGATCACAGCTCTAACCCACGTTGTACCCACATGGTTGTGCTCTACGAAACTTCCCCTGAGAAGCGGGGTCCTTGGCAACCCACTTGGGGCGCCCCCTGCCTCGCAGGAGCTATAGCTCTCTCTCTCTATAAATATTTCCTACCCTTAACCTCCTTTGTTCTGGTACTCATGTTTCGATTTTAGAGACCACGGACTCAGCATATCGGATATCTAGCAGGTTGGGAGCTACAGTATTTCCCTTATATCGTATTTGGAGATCTTGGTACCATTCCTGTAACCTGGGACTGCAAGTGTGTGCCACCACACCCAGCGTGAAAGCACAATGTTTTATTTTTATCTTTCTTTAAAATTTTTTTTCTTGTTACTGGGGATCAAACTCGAGACCTTGTGCTTGCCAGGCAGGTGCTTGTGCTGCTGAGCTAAATCTCCGGCCTTTTTAAATTTTTGAGACAGGATCTTGCTATGCAAATCTGGCTGGCTTTAGCCTAAACTGCCCTCAAACTCACAGCAATTCTCCTGCCTCAGCCTCCCAAGTGCTGGGATTATGGGCTAACACCATCACACCCAGCTCTGGCTTCTTTTTATGTCTCCCTAATTGCTTAAAAAGCTGGGGACAGATCCCTGGCCATGTTGGCATTTTAATCACTCAGAGTATGTGTCTTTACAAAGTTCCAACCCAGCCTGAGTAATTTATCAATTTATCAATTCAGCAAGACCCTGTATCAAAATAACAAAATGAAACAAAGAGCTGGGGATGTACTTGGGCTCAGTCCCCAGCACTGTTTAAAAAACAAACAACAACAAAAAAGCAAGGCTCACTCACCCTGAATTTTCCTGGTCTATCTCATCTCCCTGAAAGATTGAGTCAAGATAGGAGTGACTAGGGCAGCTTGCAGGACTGGCAGGGACACGCAGAGGCCAGCTTCAAAAGCTCTGGATCCAGACTCCCTGGAACAATGCAAGAAGTCCCCAAGTCGCTGTGCTATATCTGCAGCCACCTCAGGTTCCTTGGAAGGCACAGCCTTGCCACCCATGAGGAGGCCACCTGCCAGTGGGACCCCGAAACAGCCATGGCCTCACCGTGGAAACACAGCTGTCCACGAGCCATGATGGGGCTCACAGAACCAGCCCCAAGATAAGGATCAACCAACCACACCTTGCCCCGGATTACCCCCATGCTGACCATGCAACCCCCAACCCTGGTCTCCACTGTCCTTTTCTATAAAACCCCAAAGTTTCCATCGGCCTGGGAAAAACAGACCTGGAAGGTCCTGCGCTTTCCAGCATGAGCAGTCTCATCAGCGCTTCTTTTCTGTCCTTCACCTCTGTGGTCTCCTTGAAAGCCCGCTGGCTGACGAGACTAGATCTCCTAGGCAGGCATGGTGGTGTGTCTCAAATCCCTGCACCCCGGGAGGCTGAGGCAGGAAAATGGCAAGTTCTAGAGCAGCCTAGACAGCTTTGCAAGGCCCTATCTCCAAAGACCCTACCTACAAGTTTGGGGGAGTAGAGATGTAGCCCAGTGAAAAAGCCCTGGGTTCAATCCAGAGTAGTGGGGATATTGGGGAGTTAAGTTTCCCGTACTGTTACTAGGGGACGACTCATACAACCCATCAAAATTACCTGTAAGCCAGGTGTTAAAAGCTCTTGGGATGTAGTTCAAAGGTTTACTATTTATTGGTCTCCCCCCCCAAACAAAAGACAAAACAACAACAAAATACACAAACTGACACTGGGAGGATGAGGCCAAAGGTTCAAATCCCACCTACACAGTTTAGACCATGGCTCAGAATAAAAAGTTTAAAAGAGGTTGGGGATACAGTTCAGGGGTAGAGCACCCTGGATTTACATATTTTTATATATCTATAACCAGCTATAACCGTTTTTTTTTTTTTGGGTGGGGGGACAGGGTCTCATTATGTAGCCCAGGATGGCCTCTAATTTGTGGTGATTTCCTGCCTCAGCCTCCTGAGTACTGGGGTTACAGGCATGCCCCCCCTTCTTCCCTCCCCCCTTTCCCTTTGTGGTGCTGAGATCAAATCCAAGGGCTTGTACAAGCTAGTTAAGTGCTCTATCTACCCACACGGCTACACCCCCAGACCCTCCCGTCCCTATTTCAAGGTATGACTGAAATACACAGTGACTGTTTCAAGAAAAATGTAAAAAGACACATTGCCGTGACTCTTCTTCCCTGTACCCCACCCTCACTTTGAGCACATTCGGTCTGCGGCTCCAGCCACTTTCTGAAGCAGTTCTGGAAGTCCTTCCTGTGTCTGTACCAGGTGTGATGGAAAAAATGTGGCCAATGCTGCCAAGGATGCAACAGCCAAGCAGGCTCCTAAAACAATTACTCTGTGTCCTCACCCACTTTATTCACTGGAACTGGCACTGTGCCACTTCTGGCTTAGTCAAAATGAGCATGAGGGGTAAACATCTTCAGGACATCAAGGCAGCCATGACAGAGCAAGTAGGCACACTTAGGAATGAGGACTTCCACAACCGCTTCGGAAAGTGGCAAACACCGCGGGCTAAGTGTGTTTGGATGAGGAGAAGCATTCCCACGGGGATTCACCGTGCGGTCTTTCACTGTGACACATTTAATTTACTTATTTATTGGTCTTTTTTGAGGCTGGGTTTCATTATGCAGTTCAGGCTGGCCTCCAACTCATAGCCATCCTCCTGCCTCAGCCTCTTGAGTGCTGAGATTACAGGCACGCACCACAATGCCTGACCTGTGACACATTTTAAAAATATAAACACTCACTTTATTTTTCGATTACACAGTAATGATTGTTTGTTCTTTTTTTTTTTGGTAAAAAGATAGTCTTGTTATGTAGCCCAGGCTGGCCTCAAATCAAGGGGATTTTCCTGCTTCAGCCTCCCCAGTGCTGGTATTATAGGCATGGACCACCTAGCTCGGCGAATACTGGCCTCTCTGTGGCTTTATTTCTTCAGCTCTTGTCTCCCTCACTAACACAAAAGGTCTAGGGAGCAGGGGCTGAGTTTCAGGGTCCTGAGTTTTGCTTCAAGCATCATACTCAGCACATACTAAGGACTCGGCTATTTCCAGAAAAAAAAAAAATACTTTTTGCAGCACCCCAGCCGGGGAGGCCTCCGGCCCGGAGCCCCACACCGGATGTGGGCTTGTGCGTTGATTTTCCACCCCGGGAAGTAGAGGCTCCGGACAAAGCCAGGCGCACGGACCAGGAAAATGGAGTCCGCACATGGACTCAGCGTGCTGATAGCATTTCCGCCGCGGGAAGACGCTCCGTGCACACCACGTGGGCAGAGAGCAGGCCTTTTTCCCATTTCCGGGCGGTGTCCGAGCTCCCAGGTTCCACTCCCCGTGGAAAAAGTCGGGCAGCGCGGGGCGCCGGGGCCGTAGGTAGAGGCGCGCCGCCTGGGACAGGGGCGGAGCCCGGGCCCGGCCTGGAGGCCCCGCCCCCGAGCCTCCCGGGCCTGGGCGTGTCCCCGCGGCGGCGCGGCATGCTGGGAAGTCGCCCGCGCGGCGGCCATTTTGTTTTGTCGGCTCCTCTGTGGAGAAGTCTCTTCGGCCAGAGAGCGGGCCGGGGGGAGTTGGCGACTGTGTCGCCGAGGTTTTCGGTGGCGGGTGTCAGGGCTGGTGGGGGCAGCTGCCGGAAGGAAGCACCATGATTTCGGCCGCGCAATTGTTGGATGAGTTAATGGGCAGGGACCGAAACCTCGCCCCGGATGAGAAGCGCAGCAACGTGCGGTGGGACCACGAGAGCGTAAGTGCCGCGGGCCTTGGGCCTGAGCCCGGCGCCGTGGGGAGGGGAAGGGAGCGGCGCGGGCCGGGCCAAACGTGTGACCTGGTGGCCGCGGAGGGAGGATCGCGCCCGGGCCCGGGGCGCGGGCGGTTTGTTGTTGTTCCGCGATGGGGGAAGCGGGGCAGAGCCCGGGGCGAGGCGGGGAAACGCGGGAAAGGGACGGCGGGCGCCTCCAGTTGCATCTAGCGGCCCCGCGCTTGCACCTCGTGAAACGGAGAAGGGCACATTCTTCCGTTAGTTGACTTTGGCGTAGTGAAGGCTGAGGTTTCTGGCCAGGGGGTGTGGTTTTGAAAAAAAAATCGCGGTGATAGCTTACTTAACAATGATCCAGTTTCGACGCCTCTTGGCAAAGGTGAAAATGCAAAGGCGATAGTAACGCGACAGGGTTGTACTGTGATGATGTGTGAATACCTCTGGATGGCAGTTCCACTGAGCCCCTCAGTTACAGGCGGATATCAAGGCTTTTTCTTTAACTCGACCCACCTACCCGTCCCTGTTTATGGTGAGAGGTGACTAGAACCCAGGTTCGTAGGAGAGACTTGAAAGGTTGAGCCCAGGTCTCTTTCCAGGCGGCCGGCGAGGCTAAACCTAACCTTTGTGGCCCTGTTCACCTTCCACCATTCTGTGACCCCTGACTCCCTGCAACTATTGTCGTTTATTTCAAGTCTTTTGATGTCATTTGGAGCTTGCATTGCAATGTTTTAGATCTTGCCTGAACAGTAGATGGAGAATTTAAAGTTACTTTGCCTTTGTAATTAAAGCAGTTGCTAAGCAAACTGTGAGGAAGTAGCTCAACCCGTAGGCTTTTTAGAAAAGTGAGTTGCTTACTGCTGTTAGACATAGGTTTTGGATAGAGGAAAAATTCTATTTTGCAGTGCAGTGGAAGAAGTTGGTGCCATATGAGTCCCATTACCTTGAAAAATAAAATGTTAGGTTGAAGTTGTGTGGAAAGAAGGCGCTCTGATTGCAAAGACTGCTTTTGGTGTAGGATTCATTGTGTAGGGTAGTGGATATAGTCATTCAGACGTTTGTCATTGATTTCCAGGTGAGAATCTTTTGAGAATTGGGTGGTGGGTTTGGGGGTGTATAGTTTCCTCCCCCACATTTGTCACAGTGGAGGCCTAAAAGTAACTTTGTTGTTTATCTTGATAGTTTCCTTTCTAGCTTCTTTGCAACAGTGAGATAGCTTTTATCATTTTTTGTTTTTTTTTTTGAGGCAGGATCTCCTATATACCTCAAATTGGCCTTGAATTAACCATGTAGCCCAGGATGGCCTCAAACTCCTGGTATTCCTTCTGCCTCAGCCTCCAGGCCCGGTTCAACTTTTTTTTTTTAAACCACCTAACTTTAACCTATACTGTACAAGATAGAAAAGCTTTCAGCTAGTGTACAAATGGGACAGTTGTGGATTTAGTATTGTAGAGGAGAATAATTTTTTGATTTAGTGGTTCATGAGCAGGATTAGTGTTCTGTCACCCTGCCACTGGTTTCCAGTGTGTTCAGAAACCCAAGTGTTTACGTTGCATTTGGATACATTGCAGTATATGTGATGTGTTTATGACTTTGCAAATGATGAGGCTCAAAGAGGAGTAGATCAGGTTTTATGTCATCTAGTACTAATCCGGTGCTTTTCAGTTTTGTGCTATTTATCAACTTTAATTTTCCAGTGTTTATCACCAAAATATCTCATACTTCTAATGGCAGGTTGCTGTGTGTGTGTGTGTGTGTGTGTGTGTGTGTGTGTGTATTCTCAAATTTTAAATCAGTTACTGATGTTTCAATTCTTGCCTGTAGGCAGAAAGGTGGATTGGGAGTGATAGAGGAACAAAGCAGGAGACCTTTTCTAAATACTGTAGTGGAATCACTGTCTGGTACTTTAAATAAAGTTAGGGAATCACTTGTTATCACTTTCAGGTTATTTGTATGTTCTTATGCTGTTGGCTTTTGGCATTAATTGTGGAGGAGTGGACAAACCCAGTTTGTGCTTTGAGGTATTCATCATCCCTGTAGCCTGATTCACAGTATTTTGCATTCCTATTCTATCTGGAAAATTTTCTCTGCCACACTTAACGGTGGCACTTCAGCTGGGTTCAAATGGGTATCCTTTTGTTTTGATTCCTTTGAAGTGAGGTGAATATCAAAAAAAGGAAACAATTATTAAAGGTCCAGTATCCGAAGCACCTGTAGATACTTTATAGACAAACTGGGAACTTTACCTTAGTGTTGAAAGTAGTCCCTGCATAGTTGTATTTGACCTGTGTAATTTGTTTTAAATGTAAATTTCTGTACTTCAGGCCCTCGTGTCTTGATTCTGTAGGTTTGGGGGAGGGTGTGTGCATGATTGCATTTTAATTGGTATTAGTTTGGTAGCGATATTTCTAATATTGTCTCTTTTACACTCTTCACAGTGATATGTGAACAAGTAGCATTCTTAGCAGTTTTGTTTGCTTGTTTTTACTTTTTGAGACAGGATCTCACTAGGCTGTCCTTGAACTCACTATGTAGTCTATGGTGGCCTCAAACTGTCAGTGATCCTCCTGCCTCAGCCTCCTGAGTGTTGAGATTACTAGTCTGTGCCACCACACCTAGAAGCAGTTTAGTTTTAGGTGAATGCATCTGTGGTGCAAATCATTAAGCTTACCAGCTTGAAAGTTATCCTAGGAAATACTCTGTTTAGTATATTACTGGCATTTTCAACTTTGTAGTTTGCTTGTGAACAAGAGAAAGTCATCAGCTAAAGTCAAACTAGCTTTAATACTGTTTTGAGGTTGACATACCTTCTTGCCTCCGTTAGCTGTATTTTGCATTTGTTTGAGCTTACTAGTATTTTTGGCGTTAATTTGGTTGGTATCTTAATGACCAGTAATGAGGAAAGCCTGTGTTTGTAGTTAGGGCTCAAACGGGAAGATTTCAATTCCAGAGACAGTATTAGAAGATGGAATTGTGAGGTCTGGTCTGGAGCTTATAGTATCTTTTTATGTAATATAACAGGACTTCTGTAGTTCAAATTGAGGTTTCTGCATTCTAGTGGTTTTTTTTTTTTTTTTTTTTTTGTACCAGGGATTGAACTCAACCGAAAGCTTGCAAGGCAGGTGCGCTTATGCCACTGAGATAAATCCCTGGCCAGTTTCTACATTCTAAATTTTAACCCAAAAGTGAAATTACTTTGTTGACTTAATTGATTCTAATAATGTCTGAAACTTTTTCATTTATCAAATTCAACCATAGACTCTGTTCAGTGAAAGTTTAATAATTCATGAAGGGAATAGAATAAACTTTTTTCTAAATATTTAGAATGTTCATAGATACTGATGTGAGGTAAGGAGGACTACTCAACAGTGTCTGCTCCCACTTTATTTCTTTACTTGTTCCACCAGGGTCTCACTATGCAGTTCAGGCTGGTCTTGAATCCACTGTGCCCAGGCTGACCTTGAACTCATAGTGATCTTCTGTCTCAGCCTCGTATGTGCTGGGATTACAGACAATGTGTACCACCATGATGGGCTGGCATGTTAGCAGATACTTCTGTTTGGGGGTTGGGGTTTTTTTTGGGGGGGGACTTTTTTATTGAGACAGGGTCTCACTATAAAGTTCGGGCGGGTTTTAAACTTCCAGTGATCCTGCTGCCTCAGCCTCTTATAGGCATGCTCCACCATGCCCGCCTGCTGTTTTGGTTTTTTGAAACAGGGTCTTGCTATGTAGTTCAAGATGGCCTTGAACTCACTGTGTAGCCCAGTCTGGCTTCGGTTTCATGGTGCAGATGTTATCACTGATACTGAAAAGTTTAGAAAAGTTACAAGGCTGTTAACCATATTTTATGAATTTTTCTTTTCCTTAAATCATCTAAAATGGTTTAGAATCAGGGAAAGTTGGAAGTACAAAATCAGTTATACAGTGCATGATACTGTATTTTACTAGGTAATTTTAATTTATTTTTGCAGTACCAAGGATTGAACCTGGGGCCTTTGTTCTGAGCTTTATCTTCAATTTTGTAAAAATTTTTTGAAACTTATTTTAAGTCAGTAATTTGCCTAGGTTGGCCTCAAACATGCAGTTACCCTGCTTCAGCCACTCAAAAGTGCTGGGATTACAGACCACGCTTGACTATTAAATAATTTTAACTCAGAAAAATGCTAAAATGTTCTTTCAGAAATGTGATTATTTTCTGCCTTAGTCTGTAATGCATGGTAAGTGTTGGCTTCTCTGAGTTACCAGCAGTTTCTGTGTTAAATAATTGCTGTTTGCTGTTTTTAAAAGTACACAAAATTAGAATGATGAGTATAATGAACTCATACTCATATGAGTATAATGAACCCCATACTTTATTCCATTCAACAGTACCAACTCATGGTCATAGTGTTTTTTCTGTCTCCCTTAGCCCATCCATTATTTTGAAGCAATTCTGTCATTTCAACCTTAAGTAAAGACTTTATACATTTCTAAAATGAGGGAGGACTTTACAAAACATAACCATGATATTATTACAGTGAAAATATTAAAGTATTTCCTGAGTATTTGGTTGCTTTAGGAAAACGTGTGTGTGGAGTAAATAAATACACTTTCATAGTACAATGCAAGTACCACAGTGGGGCTGGTGTGTAGTTCGGTGGTGCATTGCAAAATCATAATAGTGGTAGTAGTAGTGGTAGCCAAATAACAGCCACCATGATGAGGAAAAGTACATAGGATGCAGAGAGCCTGCTGAACAGAAACACTTAACCTAGACTGGAGTTTGTAATCAGGAGGAGGCTGTCTCATAAACTGACCCTTAAATACTGGGAACTAAAGAGTTGGGAGGAGAAAATACTCTGATTTGGGAAGTTGTAGGTGTTACAACTGAATCTTGTTTGTTTTTGTGAGGTAGAAGAAAGTAGAGAGACAGGATCTGATTTTTTGAGCAAGTTTTTAATAAGAATAAGCCTTGTTAAAAGTGTGGCCCTTATTCTGGAACAGCTGAAAGCTTCTAAGCAGCAAAGAAACGCCTGCTGTGTGGCTGCTGTGGAAAATTGAGATTTTACCAAAAGGTTTGTGTAGGTGTTAAATAGGTAACGGTGATGCAAAGGTTTATGTAATAAAATGCAAAAGTAAATGACTGTGAAGCATGATCATGGTATGCTTTCAGGGACTGAATCATAAATTGTTTTATTAAAAAAATACTCTGGGATGTTTAAAATTTTTTTTTTCAATATTTAGCCCAAAAGAAAACATTTGCTTCTAGAAAAAATTTACACCCCCTCCCCATGTATTAGGAATAAAGCCTAAGGTCTTACACATCTGCTACTGAATTACAACCCTTATCCTTTTTGAATATTTTGAGACAAAGTCTTGCTAAGTTGTCCAGGCTGGAGTCTTGGAGTTGCTATCTTACCTCAACCTCTCTAGTAGCCAGCATGATAGGTGTGCACTGCTTTGCTTTTTCAGGATTAAACCATCACTGGTGGGTGAAAGACAACAGGGTGAAAGGCATGGTTGACTGTTTGACTTTGTTTGGTTTGGTTTTGGAGATAGAGCCTCTCTGTGTTGCCCAGGTTGGCCTTGAACTCAAGATGTTCCTGCTGCAGCCTCTTGGGTTTGCAGGTATGTGTCACCACACCTGGCTTTTTTCCACTAGTAAAATTCCCTGGTGTTCTTGGTTATTTATTTATGTGAGAAATTGCACCAGGCCTTTGTGCACGCTAGGCAAGTGCTCTATCTACCAGAGAGGTACATGGCCTGTCCCCATACGACAGTTGAGATATTGGCATTTAGAATTTTTTAAATTAAGTTACTGTTAGGAGATATCAGATTGATTATTGCCAATATGAGTTATTTTGTGAGTATTTAGATTATTTAGATGTATATATTGAATAAATTACACTTATGGCTTGCTTCATAAAATGAAACCTAAGAGGCTGAGTATAAATTCCAAGGTAGTGTGCATGCTTATACATGAGCCCCTGGATTTACTCCCAGCAATGGAATAAAACATAGCACTTGATATTTGATGGAGCCAAGTACCTATCTAATGTTAATAGTAACTTACAGTACCAAAGTTGTTCTGTAATGTACCCAGCAGGATTTTAGCTGGGGATCTATATTCATGGCTTCCTGTAAAGACATTTATGCATAATTTATTCATCTGAAGCCTTTTACTATTGGTACATAACTTAGCTGATCTGAGCAGTTGGGTGAGAAACAGTATGCATTTAACTGATTTTTTTCCCCCCTCAGCTGATTTTGGGAAAGTAATTTGACAAGAATAATACAAAGTAATACAAAGTGTTAAATGTTTTTATTTAATTAATTATTCATTTGTTCATCTGTTAGAAGTACTGGGAACTGAACCCAGTGTCTTCACAGTAAGTACATCTTCACTCAGCCTAATTTTCATTATTTTGAGACAGGGTTTCATTAAGTTGCTGTGCTGCCCAGGCTGGGTTTGAATTTGTCAATCTTCCAGTGTAGGCCTCCTAGAATGCTGGATGGCAAGCCTTCACCACCAGACCTGGCTTAAGAGTTAAAGTATTTATAAGCTCTAGGGAGAATTATATTGCTTCCCATTGGGTTCAAATTGTGTAAAAAGATAGAAATCATTTAGATGCTCTTACTGTACTTTTGTGATTGGAAGAAACTGATGACCAGAAATACTGTAGCAATATATATATTTGATGTGCATGCTGAATGTGGAAGGTAAGGGCTTTTTGTAAAGGTTTGTCTTGGCCAGCAGTTTGCCAGCCAAACATTCATGCTTAAGCCCTCAAAATATGTCTTGCTTATATTAAATAATACTCTCTGTTTGAAGGATTTGCGTCCATTAATGAATGTATTGGGCAACTGTGTACATTATTTTTTTTTCTGAGTTTAGAACCATGAGATTCTTTTATAAAAGTAAATGGGCTTGCTATAAAATATTCGGACTCCTCTCCAGGTGCCAGATTTTCCCTTAAAAAATTTTAATAATTGGTACTTTTTTTCAGACAGTTCCTAATAATTCAGCCAGTCTTGTTGGCACATATGAATCTACCCATTTTTTAACTGTTTCCTGTTGAGCATGTCAGTTGTCTAATGCTATCAATATCGCTATTGCTATTGCTATTGCTATTGTCAGGTAAACTGCAGTGAATGTTTTTGTGGGTGTGTACGCAAACCACCTTTAGAATAGGTCCCTAGCAAGATAGTGACTGAGTTAACGAAATGCACTTTTCTTCCTCAGTATGGGACATTGACTGCAAGGCCTTCACGCTGGCCTATATCCTCAGTCTTACTTACTTACTTTATTTGTTTGTTTTGGTACCGGGGATCGAACTTATAACCTTGCAACCTTGCACTTGTCATGCAAGCACTTTGCTGCTGAGCTATATCACAAGCCCTCATTATTATTTTTGAGATGGTGTCTTGCTACCTTGCTCAGATAGGATAGAACTTGCACTCTCCTTCCTCAGCATCCCAGAGTGCTGAGATTACAGGCATGTGCCAGCACACCTGCTTTTAAAAATGTACCTTTTGGCCGGGGATTTAGCTTAGTGGCTTAAGCGCCTGCCTGACAAGCGTGAGGTCCTGAGTTTGATCCCCGGTACAAAAAAAAAAAAAAAGTACCTTTTACATTTTT
>PVJX010019239.1:0-35225 GCA_004027295.1 Dolichotis patagonum | reverse complement strand
CGACTTGAGACCATTCTCTTAAGCGAAATAAACCAAACTCACAAGGGTAAATACCATATAGTCTCCCTAGTATGAGAGTTGATAAGAGTATATAAGACTTTATGGTAAGCATGAGTCCCCATCTCATAGCTTTGAAGTCTTTCAAAGTTTTCAATCATCAGTTGGAATGGTTTTATCCTGTTTTGTTTGACTATATCATATGTGATGATATGAACAGCTGTTTTGAAGAAAAGAAAACATTATGACAGCTATTGCTGATTTAATATCATCCTTCTTAGAAGTCCTACCATGCTTCTTTTGTTCTACTACTGTTGGTTCTATCTATCACATTGTGTCTTATTGGAATTTGAATATGTGTGATAGTTTAAACAAAATTTTTTTTATCGAAAATGAGATATTATAGTACCCATTGATCATTTTCTGTTATTCGGTTCAGAAAGCCCCGTAATTCTTTCACTCTATGCATGGCTTTATACTATTGTGTTATGTTTGATATTATTGTATTTAAAACTATGCTCAACTATAGCAGAGTAAGAGATATGGTGTTAGCTACTGTTGATGTCCAGTTGTCTTAATGTAAAGTACTGTGTTGCCTATGTTGTCCTGTTCTGATCTGCTCTGTACTGCCCCCTTTTGTTTTATTCTCTTTCAAATAAAAAAAATTTTTAAAAAATTTTAAAAAAACATTTATATATATTTCTCATCACTTCACAAGGAAAAAATGGTTTTCTCATACCAAAGATTGTAGCATTATTGAAATAAAAGTTTATCAATGTGAATAAACATCCTCCTAGGCAGTGCTTCTAAACTTGGCACTCTGCATATTTAGGGCTGGGTCATTCTGTGTGGTGGTAAAGGAGCTGTCCTGTTCACGTTAGAATGTTTAGTGGCATCTCTGGCCTCTACTTATTAGATGCATAGCACCCTTCTCTCTCACGGCTACTAAAGACATTGCTAAATGTCCTCTTGGGGGCAAAGTCATTCCCAGATAAGGACCAGTGACCTCAATTATTATAAGCAAATAAAATATAAAGTCAGAGGAGGAAGAAACTAAAATGAGCCAGGGTAGGTGAATGGGGAGAGGTGATTTGAAAGGAGGGATGGGAATTGGAAAAAAAAGAGTAAAGACATATCATGTACAAATACAAATTCCATATACTGAATGTGATCATTATGTATACCTAAATTGTACCAATAAATGTAAATAAAATTATAAAAAGATGCCATGGAAGAAAAGAATATTGAAGTAGTAACTCAATGGCAAGTAGAAACATCAAGACAACACCCAGGATTTGGAGGCAGATTTATTTCTGTCGTTGAGCACTGATCAGGATCATTCCCAGATTATCAGGACCTGATCTCTGATGGTTACAGGCTTACACAGGATAAGCAAGCAAGAAGTACAGAGGCAGAATGGCTTGTCAATTGGGGATTGGCTTATACAAAGTGCATCATAGTGTCCAGCTATGCATCACAGTGACCAGCTGTCTAAGAGACAGGAGCAACGGGAACTGGAACAGGAACTGCTACCTGGGCATCTAACAATGTGAAGTATACTGGCTGGGGTATGTGGTCATTTTTTTTGCTACACCTTCTTTTATGCCTAATCTTCCCTGAGCATGTTACATGTGATCTTTTGAGACAAGGTCCAACTAGAATTTAAGGCCTGTCTGTTAGTAACATTACTCTGGAAAGGTAGTGAGTGAGTTAATCTGATCTAGGAGAGTCTCCAATGTGCCTTAGGTGCTTATCAAATGTTGGTCAAGTGTTTGATTGATTGTTTTATTCTCTTGGGGCAGCCATCCATAGAGTTTAAGAAAAAAAAACTAACAGAAGGCAGAAAAGCAAGGACTAGAGTAAGCAGAATCCAAGTCAGTTAACAAAACCAAAACTAGCACGGTGACAGGGAAACAAAGGCTTGGGTAAGCAGCCTGAAAAGACAAAAATCAAGGGGAATAGTTGTAAAGCAATCCTGTGAATGGTATCCTTAAGCTTCATCTCTACATGCACTGGTCAGCATTCACTGTCTTTTCAGAGTGAGCCTCGGAGGAGCTGCCCAGGTAAATTTTTTGGCACATCTAAGGCTGAATTTCTGAAACCTGTAGAGGCAGTTAACATGTGTCTGGGTTATATGTGTGTTCTATGTGTGCAGAAACATCTAAAAATATAGCTGGTCATCTGTCTCAGGATCTTCCCAGTTAAAGGGGCTTGTGGGAGCAACTTGCAAGTAGAGGGAGGCATATTTTAAATGTAGAACAGTCTAGAAAGGCTATATGTGTCATGACCACAGAGCTCTAGGTGACAGCTGCATTACTGATGGCACAGAGATCTTGCCCAAGGTGATTAACAGTCTATCAGGTTGATGTGTGGCTGGATGCCTGTTTGTGCTTCCTGTGACACCTGACAGCAATGAGAGTGTGGTGAGGTGGCATGACTGATGGCAAGGTCTGGAGGCGAGTCCTTTGTTCATACCTGTGAGAGGAGAGTATTCAGAACTTCAGGATCATCATTATCTGACTGAGGCTGATGTAGGTGTCCTCTCTCTCTCAGGGGACAGTCAAAGTTGAAAGTGCAGGGTTAAACAAGAGGAGGCTGACTGGCTTGGTGTGATGGAGATGTCCTCCAAGGTTGTAAGTCTGTGCCTGGCAGAAGGAGAAAGACGCAAGAGTCTTACTTGCCCAGGTGGTGGTAACTTTTTGACAGAGGAAACATTTGGAGGAAGAGAGTTCTGTTCCCTTGTCCACCAGGCAAGTCACAGGTTTGCCCCCAACTTTTGCAATGACCATGAACTCTCAGAGGCCTAATTTGATGGAGTTTGGTCTCCTATTTATTCACTCCCAACAGGGCACAACCCATTTGTCAAGGCTGACAGTCTAATTTTTCCTCAGCCAAAATGGGAAACTCAGATGAAATTTTTGACAGCCATCTCAGGTGGGCATTTGATGATGCCATCTGACAAGGATAGGCATGAAAGCAGAATGATCTGGAAGGAAGGCCTCTATGAATGAAGGCAGACAATGGCTATCTGAAACCAGTTCAACTGACTGGAAGTAGATGAGTTGGGAGCAGGAAGTGCAGCTCTAGGTGTTAGCAGCAACTGCAGCAACCGATGAGGGTGCTAAGGTGAAATTCTCAGGAAGAACAAGTCTTTGTCCTTTTTTTTTTTTTGAGATGCAAGGAGTGGTTTGGTTTCATTTTTAACTCTATAAAAGCCCATTATTCTGCAGTCAGAAACTGCAGGTTTTAACTAATTAGTTACCATTTTATCTTCCTACAGTGTATGCTGTGTAGCCTTGAGCAATGGTTCAACAGACAAAGGGTGGGTGTCCCTCAGAAAAAGACCATTCAGATGCCTACCTGACTACACCCCACATGGGGACTTAGATGAAACTTAGCTAAGGAGGGTGTGAGTCTTCTGTTATGCCATGTTGCTTGACATGGAACCACATGAAAGGATCCAATCCGTCACCTCGACTAGTGCTTTCCAGTCTTGGTGCACAGACACTGTCCATTTCACTCACTCACACAATCATTCATCAGGCATTCAGTGGTTACTCATTCCAACCTCCCTTCTTTTAAGGGTGGCTGTAACAAAAGTTGATCAACCTCTTCTGCTTAAACTGAGCAGGACTTACAGGACGACTAACTGGGGTGTCCCTGGGGGGTCCTACAGGAATCAGAAGACAGGCAGACAGATAGACAGATACATTGCATTCTCCTCCTTTTGGGATCCAATGTGAGCCACTCAATCAGGGAGCCAGGAATCCTTCTACAGACCTCTAAGAGGACTTGAGAAATTTTGAGGGTATACCTTCCAGTCAGGACCTGGAGAGTTCCTTACTCCATCAATGAAGGACATCACTGGTGACCAAAGAGGTCAGCATAGTCAGTGTTCCTAGCAAATGCACTAGAAGGAATAGCAAGCAGAAACACCAAAACAACACACAGAATTTATTTATGTCAATGGGCACTGATAAAGGTCATTCCCAAAATATCAGACCCTGATCACTGGTGGTCTAGGGCTTATATAAAATAAGCAAACAGGAAGTAGAATGGCTTGTCAATTGGGGATTGGTGTGCATCATAGTGACCCACTACACATCACAGTGACCAGTTGTTTCTAAGAGAGAGGAGCAACCAGAACTGGAATGGGAACTATTACCTAGGCAACCAACAAACTGATAAACACTGGATAGGGAGAGGGACATTTTTTGCTACAGTGATAGATGAAAATCAGCACTTGAAATGGTGGAGATAATAATGGAAAGCACTGTCAACCCCCAACACCTTCTTGGTGAAAAGTATTGGGAATTTTTCTATGCCAAAGACCAAATCTTAATGACTTCAGTGTGCCAAGTTCCGAACACTCTCTGTCCATGGCACAGAGAAATTCTTACAAACATCATTGAGTGTATCAATCAGTAAGGTTAGACTTCTAGAAATGTGCTAGATTGCAAAATATCTTACCTGACCAAAAAAGAATTTGAAAGTGATTTTGTTGGTTAAGGAGATATTTTGAAAGATGTTGAGTAGGAAGATGAACTGAATAAAGAAAGTAGTGGCATACAGAAGATATTGGAGAGACCACAAAAAAGTTTAAGAAAGATCAGCTACAAAGTTATTAAATTAAATACTGATGGGAAGTAATAAGTTCTGGTACCAAGACAATGATGATGGGATTTAAAATTAAGTGTCAATGATGAGAAAAATAACTGTGACTTTTCCATTATTAGATTTGAGGGGGAAAGAGACAGGCATAAAGGTAAACTTTGAAGTAAGAGGAAAATAGTTTGTACATATGAGAAAAATAAGGGAGGCCACAGATGAAAGTAAATGGAAGGGTACAAATACACATCACTGAGATTCAGGCCAGATTACTTTTAGGTTAATTTTAGACCATCTTCAAAAAGTAAATGTAAAAAATAATTTGTGGTTAAATTTAAGAATTGCTTACCAGATATTCATCCCACAGAAATTCATAGATCCTTTGGGTCACTAAAAGAGGTCATGTTACAAAGATTTTTGAAGCAGATAAACTGAGCTCAAAATGATGAATTCTATTTCTATTCAACAACGCTCATTTCAGACTGAGAAGGTAGGCAATTCCAGATTGGTGCATTATTCATATTTAGATTTTCCAGTCACTATTTGTTCATGGTACAATGATGTTCATGACAAAATAAAACTTCAAACCATTAGTTATTTTACCAAAGCAAACAAATTTGAGAACACAATTTGCTTTTAAAGCAAAGAGTAAAAACATTTTAAATCTATTAAGTTGTGTTTTCTCATTGTTGCCAATAGTTTAAGCAAACTTGTTATTAATTATTTGAAAATATAATTGAATAGTTATTACAGTTAATTTTTTCCATCTTTTTTCTCTTCTGTATTTGATAACTTTAAGGTTGTCAGTCTTTCTAAAAATTTTAACACTATAAATTTTAATATTGTAAGTTGCAGGGTATATATTGCAGTTTTCTTTTTTTGGAGTGTACTATTTTATACTTAAGACAACAATTTTATTTTATTTCAAAAAATAAACTAGGAATTACTAAACAAAAACAAGTTTATATAGATTGTCTAATTTTCTAATTATCTGAGTGGGAACAGTTTTCAAATTACAATTTGGAAATCCTTTTTAACAATGTCATTTATAGTCAAAGGTGAGCTACTATTTGCCTAAAGATTACCTTTGTGTAAATTAAGGAGGGAAACCTCCATCTTGAAGACTTTACTGCTATCTTCCAGAAAATTACAAAGGTATATAAATGTATGATTATTTCAATGAATGACACTCCCTAGATTTGTATGCAGTGACCATTAAGTACATTGCTGAAATTTATACAGAGCCAAATGTGCTTGTTAATTTTATGTGTCCTGGTACTTTGCTAAATATCCTGTGTGTTTCTGAAATTAGTAGACTATGTAAAGCAGACCACCCTCCCTATTTCGAGTAAGCTCACCCAAAACACTGAAGGCTTGGCTAGAACAGAAGGCTGAACAGGAAATTCTCTTCCAGGCCTGACAGTCACTGAGCTGGGACAGCCGTCTTCTCCAGCCTTCACACATGGATGGTCACTTCCACCCTCAGCTCTCCTGGCTGACAGGCCTTATAGACTTGGAATTGCCCAGCCTCCACCTCCGTAACTGCATGAACCACTGCTTTGCAATAAATAAATTAATAAATAAATAATCTGTCAATTCTGTTTATTTGAAATATTCTGAGTAATACACTAATGTCTCAGATCGGGTTTTTAAAAAATTGTTTGAGGCTGCATTTATGAAGTATAACATAGTGGACATTTTCTATATTTCAATAAACTCCAATATGAGTAAATGAGATAAAAAAAGGAAATTCTACAGAAATTAGTAGATGTTTCTATCAATTATGAAACATGAAAAATTATATTTTGATGATTGCCAAAATAGAAAATAGAATAGAAAATGGTTGGTCTTTCTTCTTCATTGGCAGCATTATATGCCATGCATTAAAAATCTTTTTCTAGTAGTGACTTCAGATTTGAAATACATATTGGAGCATCAGTGTATCTACATATAAAATGTCCATTGACTATGCAATTGAATTTTGCTTTCTTTAAAGCTTTCATTAATTACTTAAATTTTCATTCCAGGTTTCAGGTTTCCTATTTTGTGTGTGATAACAATTTTTCATCTGTGTGAAAATGCCTCAAAGATTGATTCTCCTCCTTTCTTGATAAAATGATTTTAAGTAGAACAAGAACCATCAAGAGAGCTGATTCCTTATCATCAGCATGACGTAGTCACAGAAATAAACAAAGATGTTGTGGCTAATTACAAATTTTTATAACTTTCCTTGTTTAAAAATAGAGGCAGGAAATTGTCAAGACCCTTAAGTATTCTTGAATGTGTTATGGGTTTCAGGAGCGAAACAGGTTTGTGAAAGCAGAACAAGACTTCAGGGGGGAAAAAAATCTCTCCCACATCATGGAATCCTAGAGAAAAATGTACTCTTTTGGTTTCCTGAAGTAGTGCCTCTGAAGTGTGGTCAGAGAGCTGAGCTCAAGGTAATTTACATTTAATGTATGTTGGAATGTATATAGATTTATTTTTAAGTAATTTTAAGGTTCTCATATAAGGCATAACTTTAATAAAATCTTGAAATGATCAACTGTAATTTTAATTATGCCTTCAAATGATTTTGTTAGTTCTGTTTGTTGTTTGTCTGTATTTTTATGTCATTATGTTTTTATATTCTTGTGCTCAGGTAAGCATTGTAGACAGATATCTCAAAGCGCTGAGATGGACAGGATCATTACAGAGCCCCAGGCCTGAGGGTAGCCCTCAAATCTGGCACTGGAGACACAGCCGAAGCTGGATAGAATCTGCAGGCAGAAACCTGAGACCTTGAAGCTTACTGGATAGCATAGTAGATAAGAGTACGAACTTAGAATCAGATACGAAAACTTCCAAATCATGCAATCTGAGTAATTTACTCATGTTAAGCCTCAATTTATTCACCTTTAAAATAAAGTATGCCAGAAAGGCTAAAGTCACTTCACTAGTTAGGTCTGATTATTGGTGCTGGCAACCTTCTGAATTACATAACTTCCCGTTATCCCCACTAAAAAAGCTGTCCTCAGATTTCCTGTGTCACCTCAGTTGTGCCTTTTTCTTGTCAATGAGAGGAAAAAGAGCTATGCTTGGGGAGAGAAATGGATTTATTGAGAAAATAATTCACTGGTAAATAAATAGACATAATAGACCCTGATCCTAGTGTTTATTCATTATAGATTTAATCCATGAACATTACATAATTGTGCATCATAATTTTCCCAGTATGTTATATCGTGCTTTGTGTTGGTGCTGGCGTACATGAAAACTACATAATAAAAAAAAACCTCTTACATCATTCCTTCTTAATATCATCTTTATTTGAAACATGTTATATTTTTACATGTCTTCTGCTAATATCTTTACTTGAAAGTGAGAAAGTAAAGATTATTTTGTTTTTCCTTCCTTATATCAGAAGAATGAACTAAAATCAAAGAAGACACCAATCCCCTAAAGTGTCCATTATTTAAGCCATTGTAATACTGTATCTATTTAATTGCTTACTTAACAACTATTTTTAATCATGGGTTTTATCATTTTTATCTCTATAGAACCCAAAACAGAAGATGTTAATTTATAAATATATACAAAAGAAAAATTAAATTAGGTAATCCTAAGTTTTGCAAAGTACCAATATTTACTCAACAGAAGACAGGGAATTAATTCTATAAGAAAATTAAGATTATGCAGACATTGTGAGCCTGTTGATATCACTGTAAATTCTGTAGTAAGCTAAGCTTCAGTGTACGCAGTGGGCTCCTTCGATTTCCTTCCATTCTTAGATATGAATATAATGCTCAGTTAGCCATGAAATGTGCAGCTGGTACTTTGAAATTCATCTCATCTCTTTAGAGAATTTTTCTTTCTCACTAAAGAATATGCATTCAAATTCAACATATAGGCGTCCCTTTTAAAAAATTTTCCCAGTTCTTAAAGATTGATTTTTGAACTTTCTGGATTCATCCCCCTCAAGTGAAAACATTTTCTATTAGTCAAAAACATGTTCTTTAAATCAGATGTCACAAATTCAAATGCTATATGAAAAACTTTTTACTCGGCCCCTAAAATTATTTTGGAAGTGCTATGTATCCATTGCATATTTTAGGTCATCTAAAATTTTTCAACTTCAGTGTAAATTACTATACTGCATCTGTCTAAGGTATACTGTAAATATGATATTTTTAAATGGAACCCTTAAATAATTGTTTTATCAAAAGAAAACTAAACATCTTAATTATATGACATACTATTTACCATCACCATTACCTAGAAAAGCTCTTTTTTACCATTCAGAAAATTTACTTTCATTCTTTTTCTCTTTTAGTTTATACTTTCACTCCTTTCTTCCACTGAAATTTATTTTTATATATTGTATTATTCTTCAACACAGAATGTCTTGAAGATATTTTGATGATTATATATCAGATTTATCTGGAACTAATTCCTCTAAATGTATTTTAATATTGAATACCATATTTACAAACAACTGATCAAAATAGAATAAATATATTATATCATCAATGATAAATATAAAATAGATATTTACTAGAAATTGGTTGGATATGACTGGGTTGTTTTTCCCATTGCTCTACATGAGGCTACATTGACACAAGTATCAACTTCAATCCTATTGTAATTTTTTTATTTTCAAAAATGGGACCATTGAGAAATCTTATATAAATAAGTAGATAAGAGAATGAGTTTTGTCAATGTGATGTCACTAAATTTTAAACTGTTACATGCCAAAGATCACAAAATTATATCCCATTAAAAGTTATTTTTGAGGTTCTATCAGCTGTCTATCAAATTCTCTTCCAATTTTTGGTTGATAGGACAAAATTGTAAATTACCTGAGGCACAAAATAATTTTATGTCCACTTATTCACTTACTCAATTTACAAGAAGAAAATAAAAGTTTCTATCAAGATATATCAAATGAGTACTAAAGAATTCTGGTACTTTTAAATCAATAACTTTTTTCCTTATTTTACAAAATTGGAGAATAAATCCAGGCCTCCACACTTAGCTGTGTCCCCAAACCAATTTTTAATTTATTTGCTTTTATTGTGAGACAGTTTTTTAAATCACTAAATTGCCCAAACTGGGTTCAAACTTGCCATCTTCCTGCCTCAGTCTCCCAAAAATGCTCAAATGGGGTACAGATATGCTCCACCATGCCTAATTACCAAGAAACTCTTTTAGCCCAAAAAACTCAGAGAATTGAGAAAATAAAAGTACTTGTTAAATTTATTATTTCTCTGCTAATGTATTTTAATGCAACACTTTTACACATTTTTAAAACACATTTTCATCAGAACTTTGGAAATTTAGTTCACATGATTTATAAAAAGATCTACCATATAAAGTAATTGACAGAGCCATGCTTATTGTCAAGTGAATCAACAAAATCAAATGTTTTCTTGTAGAAACAAAAGTCATTTTCAATTCAAATGAACTTAACAGTATATGTTTTAACAAATCATATAAATAAACATTACTGATCTAACATGTGCAAGGCCCTAGTGTTTAAACCTCAGTACAGAAAAAATAAATATAGTTTACATGCGATAATGCAATGCAAAATACATAACTAAAATTTTGTTATGCAGGAATTAAGGAGTATAAGGCAAGACCTGTTAGTCCTATAGTGTTCAGGTTTGGGGAATAATTAAAAATAAGAATTCTATATCAAAATCATTACTGAAGCCATTAATAGACTTTATGATTCAATTGTCTCTGTTTACTTATAAAAAGAGAAAGATACATATTCTTAAAATCATACCCAGAAAAAAATGATGAAATAAGGCAAAAATTAAGACTGACTGAATAAAATTCTATGATTAAATTCAAAAAGCTAGCCAAATACAAAGATTTCATTAAGAGTGCAATGTCTATAAATCTTTGGCAAATAGGAAAGGGACCATGAAATGGTCAGAGGGGCAAAAGGGGAGGAATAGGGGAGGAAAAAAGAATTAGGGTGTGTTATGTAGATATACCAACTCCCCTGACAAATGTAACCATTACAAGCTGCAAACAAGCACTCATAAAATCAAATAAACAAATAAATATTCCTTAGTTGTGTTTTCAAGATATGTTCCCTGAGGAGCCACACATTGGTTTAAAATGGATTTAATTAATTAACAAAACAATAAGCAAAGTGATCAGTGTGCCCCTTACCTTATCTTGAAACTTACCTGACAGGGTTGGAGGTTTAGCTCAGCCGCGTAAGCGCCTGCCTGGCAAGTGTGAGGTCATGAGTTCGATCCCGGTACTAAAAAAAAAAAAACTTACCTGACAGTAAAGCATCACAGTCCAGATTCCAGCTCTGGCCGGGCCTTGCCAATCGCCCAGCAGTGGACGGCAGGAGAGAAAGGTCCCTTCCAGTCTGGGGGTACTCTGCTCAGCGGGAACTTGGCATGTTGTTCAAAGCTCTACCTCTATGACCAGAAACAGCCCTGGGTTATCCTCAGGTTTTAAGAAGTGTCACAAGTCGCAATCTTTCTGTGAAATAATCTGAATTTAAAATGTTAACTCAAAAAATAAATAAATAAATAAATATAGACTTTAAGCATTACTACAAAAGAACGATTACTGTAGTTAATGTGGCCTAATTAGCACTTTCAGCCATTGATAGTTTTGTTTTAGTCATTGCTCTCTCTTTTAAATAACTCCATCTTATTTCAAGGTATAAAACATGATTATTGTAGCTCCATACATCAAAAGTTCTTCTGATCCCTTGTACACAAACACTATAGCCTTTCTAGGTCAACTAGAAATGGGGTTAATGAAAATTCGCAACAAATCTTGGTAGCTGTCATTTGGAAAATTCATTGGTTCAGCAGCCATTTACAGAATGTCTGTTATTTGTGGATACATTCTAGGCACCCTTGAGAAACATAAAAAATACATGAATCTCCAATTTACTCTGGAAGATAAAACTTAAAAGTAAGTAGCAGCAATGTAAATTGAATGCGCCTTATGAATTTCTGAAAACAGAAATGTGAACTCAGAAATATATGATTATCTCAACTAGAAAATAGTATCCATTATTAATTTCATTTAAACAGAAATTTTCCAATGCAAAAAAATTGAGTTTCCATTTAGATAAACAGATTATGAGCACTAAATATCCCTGCACAACTCACAGCAAAAGAAAATAATCCCTACTAGTCTTGAGGTTGCTACATTTTTCTGACATACACTATATGTTATAAACTTTTTATACAGAATAGATATTTGACATTTCCTACATGCTAAAATATGAATACTGTTTTATAAGTGCACCCCTTCATAAAAATCCTACTAATAAAAGATAATAGCAGGATGTATAAAACTTTCATCACCTTCTCAAGGTGTAGGCATTGAAAAATACTAAGTAACAGCAAACCTAAAAAAGGGGAAGTAATCTCAAGTTCTCAGTTGTACAGGGAGAAAGAAAAAACAGTTGGTAATTTCTATTCTTGTATTTAGTAAGGCTATGAAAATGCTGATGAGCAAACATTTATTATCAGGCAAGCTTTTATAACCAGCCTGTTTGAATCTAGATTCTAAGTCTTATTAGTTGAGCCATGGTATCTAAGGATTGGTTTTAGACCAGTGAATAACATGAAAATAAAATACCCAAGTTGAGCTACTATCTCTTAAAAAGTCATAAGTCAGTTTTCTTTCTATCTTATGTCTTCCATTTAAAACCAGCATAAATTAGTTGGTGTGTCATACAAAATTGAAAAAACCTCTACTTTTTCATGCAGTGTTGAGGGTAGAATGCTGGCAAGATTCTTTGTATTATTCCAATGTATTATTCTATGTATTATTATCGTTTTGTCTCCTATCTTCCCTCCTACAAGTATTAGTGAATTCTTGTAGGATTATTGACTGTGCATGTATAATGTGACACCGTTGGGAAGATAAGCTTCCTTATCAGTGAAATAATCAAACGAACATTTATAATAACAACCGTCACTATGGGAGTTAAATAAGATAATATGTAAGAAGTACTTAGAGTGCCTGTCATATGGTAGGCACTTAAGAAATCATAGCTATCATTAATTTGCTTCATCAAATAATCTTTCCTACAGATAAAGATTAATGAGTGACACAAAGTATTATCATCTTTCAGCTTTGAAAATAGGGCCAAAGATCTATTCCTAACACCAAACACTCAAAATTTTATTGTCCCTAAGAAATAACATGAACTGTGTTACACTTTAGAAGGTTACTCTGGTGCGGCGTCTTTATGTCTCCTAAAATTCACTCTCCCCTCTCCCCTGTGCCCTGTGCTTTGGAAAGCTGACTTTATGGACAAAGTCAACCAGGCTCCCTGGGTTCCAGTTTGGGCTTCACCAATAAAAGGCACTGGCAGGAAACCCAGGGAAGAAAAGAAAGTGAAGTTTGTGTGCGTCCCACCCTCACCATTTCCTTTCAGGACGTGGTCCTTCCTCTCCCGAAGCCCACATCCCCTCACCCAGAACTCGTTCTCTCCGTTTTTATTTATTTATTTCTTTGTCTGTTTCTTTTTTTAAAAAGAGAAAAAGAAAAAACCCAGAAAAATCAAGAAGCAAAAAAAAACAAATAAAAAACAACAAAAGCAAAATGACAACAACAACAAAAAACAATGGCACTGGTAAAATCAATTGTTAAATTCCTATCATCTTGCTCCCCGTGTTTTTTTAGCACGGGCTTTTTTCCTTTTATTACACGAAGGTAGGTTGGAAGGGGAAAAGACTGGATGGAGAGAAATTACTACGCAAATATTCACCAATATGAGTTAAGGAGGAGATGGTAAAGCAGTGGGTGAATCATTTGGAGAAAACAAGATGCACTTAGATTACAACCAAATTGTGACAGAAAAGAAACTGTCGCTGCAGAATTTGATGAAAGATCAAAGGAGAGAGTACGTCCAAGAGGACTGCAAAATTTTGCTTTAGTAAATAAATGAAGACTAATTCTGAAATGGAGATAATACCCATCGGATTTGTTTTTTTCTGTCTCCCTGGTTTCTATTACTCCTCTTTTGGAAATTGACCATGTTTCTTTGAAGTATTTTTTGTCCTTTATTTGGTATTTGGTAGGACTTTACATACTCTCCTTACGGGACTATAAAACTTGAGTTTAGAGATTAGATTTGAATAGTCAGAGTTGTTAGAGCCTTATTTTTAAATAAAAATAAAAATTAAGGTAAAACATTAAATAGATGCATCTATTTCAAATATGCAGTGTGAAAGTTTTGACATACTACTGTCCCATGAAAACATCACCATACCAGGATGAATAACATGTTTATTACACTCCCTAAATTCTCTCTGACCTTTTATAATCTTTCCTTCACACATTCCACCTGACCTCAGGCTCCTGGACACAAATAATTCTGGGTTTTTTTCCACTATAAATTAGGTTGCATTTTCTAGAAATTGATGTTTCATATATTTATATTTACAAAGAAAATTTGTTTATAAAGTTATTTTTAAATTAAGCTCAGTGTTTATTGGTAATTTTTAAAATGCAGAGCTTTGTAGGCTATTAATAAACACCACTTTTAACAGAATTTTCAGCAAGAAGGATACTAAACGGTGTAACATCAAAAATTCAGAAACAAGTAGGAGATACATACTACTATAAATACTATTCAACATTTTTCTGAAAATTCCGTTCAACAAAATAAAATAAGAAAAAGAAACAACAGGTTAAAACACTGAAAAGAAAGAAAAAAATTGCCACTGGACTACATGAAAATTGATTTAACAAAACTAAGTAAATTAAATAATAAATAATAACAACAATGGACCAGATGCATGAACATAAAGTCAATATGAAAAAATAGTTTTCTTAACCTGTTTTTTTTTCCTGGGAAATTTTAAAAATGTAAAATAGACTCTACTCACATCAACAATAAAGATGTAAACATATCCAAAGAAATGGAAATCCTGTGAAGTGAGCGCACATCTTATTGCAGTGAAACTGGAAGTCAATAAGAGAAACATGCTTGAAGTACAGTCATCTCTCTCCTCCCTCTCTCTTTCTCTCTCTCATTAACTTTTTCATACAAGGAAAACAATGTTGAACCTTGTGTATCTGAGTTACTTCACTTAAAACTATGGTCTCAAGATGCATCTATTTTTCTACAAATGCATCATTTATTTCTCTTTATGGCAGAGTAGTACTCCAGTGTATATAAATGTCACATTTTCTTCTTCCATTCATCTGTTGATAAGCATATAGGCTGGTTGAAGATGTAGTGATTATGAATTATACTGCCGTAAACATAGGTACACATACCTCACTGTGGTGTGATGTCTTTAACTCTTTTGGAGAGATGTCCAAAAAGGGAATTGATATGTGCTTTTATTCTGAGATTTTTTTCCATGTTAAGGTGCATATTCCTTGTTATTACTGAGTAGTATTTTAAGTAAGCCACACTTGTTTATATATTTACCTGCTTATATTTTACCTATTGGTGATGCTGAATTTATTTCCAATTATTGACTATGATAAATAAGACCGTTTTAAACACTCTGTAAGTCTTTCATTTACAGAGATATCTAGAATTTATAGGGTTTTTACAGTATGTGTTTAGCTATTTAAGGAACTACTCAGATGGTTTTGCAAAATGACTGAACCTCTTTACATTCCCACAAGCAGCATATTTAATTTCCAGTACCCCCACATTCTTATCAACATTTGCATGGTTAATATCTTTTAATTCTCAGCATTCTAATGGTCTGTAGTGATATTTTACTCAATATTCATTTTTTCATATCTCAAATTAGTAATAATACTGAGCTTCATTTAGGATAGTTTTTCTATATCTTCTATGTGAAGTCTCTGTTTAAATACCTTGCTTATTATTTTTGTTGTTGCTATTGTATTTTACTAAATTTTAAGTCCTTTAAATATACTGGTACAAGTCTTTATTGGACATGTGATTGTCAAATTTTTCTCTTAATCTATGTTTTAGCTTTTTATTATCTTGCAAAGTCTTTCAAGAAGCAAAAGTCTTCATATGGATAAAGTCCAATTTATCATATTGTTGTTTTAATCATATTTTGGTATCAGAGCTGAAAACTTCCTAACTCAGGAACACAAGGGTTTCCTCCTACACTTCCTTCTGAGTTTCATAATTTTAGGATTTATATTTAGGCCAAAGATAAATTTTGAGTTAAATTGTGAAGAACTATGAAGTAGAGTGACATTTTACTTTTTTTTCATAAATGTATCCATTTTTCCAGCCCCATTTGGTGAAAAGACTATCTTTTCTCTACAGAATTGCTTTTGCTTCTCTTTTAAGAAGCAATCACAAGTACATGTGTGTGAATCTCTAGACTCTATTATATGTTATGTCAGAATTTCTTTTCTGAGTACTTAAGTTTGATGAAAATAATTTTATTTCTATATACACTGTGAATCCAGTCACAAAACTAGAAAATGTTCACTCTCTGAGAATTTAAATATCAAAATATAAAATTAAGTAAAACTGAGTTTATGAAAGAGCTTTTATTAATTTGTGTTTCTATAATTTTTTCTTTTCAGTGAACTGAATTTGTCACCCAGCAATAAGGTTCTCTATAAATGAAAAATGAAAACAAAACGTATCTACTGGCCTAAATGTACAATTAGCTAAAATGAAATATCTTGAGGGTAGCCAAACTATTTAAGATTTACTTCTATATCTATATATATATATAGACTACTAATATTTATAATATTTAGATATAGTAGTAGTCTATATCTATATATATATATAGACTACTACTTATATATATATATAGACTACTAATATTTGAGAGGAAAATAGTTGCATAATTTCAATCCAGTAGCATGAAATATCATAAAAATCATAAGGGTATTATAAAAAACAGAAACTAACAATGAAAAATGTATTGACTGGCTTCTGTAAATTTTTATGGTCCAAGAGATTGGGAGATTGTTTAGATACTACTATCAAATTTCAGTACAATTTTGTAGTAGACTGGAATTCAAAATGTGGACTGATTTTGACTTTTCTGGTTTTTTAGGTTCCCAACCCCTGCTATTAGAATAGTTGTCTGGGAATTATCCTACAAAGGATCCTAATTCTAGGGAAGGTCACGTTTGTCATAATGTAATTTTTCCCCCTCTCTGTGCTTTTCAACATGACTTTCTTCTGTGCCTGGAGGAGAATAAAAACCAGTCTTTCTACTAATGGGAAAGTTGGAGAAATATCCTGCTTGGCTCTATGGTCATGGGCAGCGTCCAGCTGCATTCCAGGAATTGCTCTTGGGTGTAAACAGTCATCTTCCGAGGAGCAGGTCACGATTGCCTCTGCCTTGTCTATCACTACATTTGCTAAGACCTGTCAAATGAATTCTGATATAACACAAAATCTCCATTTGTTAAACACATCAAACTTCTGTCAAGTTTATTTCAAGTAAACCCAAATTTTAGACAGTCCAAAAAGCATCAAGTTCCGTAGATCTCACCAAAATATTCTCACTTGATTAGTTTTACCACATTGAAAAGCAATGTTTCAAATGGGAATTTCTACAAACTTGCTTCAATTTTCCAGCATCTGTCAACTATAAATAAAATAAATATGGTCTTGCCCATAAAAATGTCCACAATATTTTATATTAAGAATACAAGAATATTTGGTTTGAGAAGCCATGGAAAAATGAAACAAAAACCTTGTAAATAATACATATTATGTTAGCTATGAGGTGAGATTTTACTGTATACATAAATTCTACATGCAGTGACAGATAGAGATGTCAATAAGACATGCAGAGATGTTAATACCAAAACTGATTAGAAGTGTAAACCATGTTGCCCAATATGGGAGCTACTAGCCATGGTTGGCTATGGAACTATAAATCAAGATTTATGTTACATTTCTTAGTCTTAGCAGCTACATATCCGTTGTTCATTAGTTATATACAGCTAGTGGCTAACATATTCACACAGCATGGATATTGAATGTTTTCATCATCTTAGAAATCTCTAAGGGACAGTTATGGTGCTCAAAATGTAACACATCTAGAAAGATTAAAGAAGCTAGGATTAGCGTGGGGATGTAGCTCAGTGGCAGCATACCAGCCTAGCATGTGCAAGGCTTTGGGTTTAATTCCAAGAGCTAGGAAAGAAAAGAAAGGAGAGTGACTTCCACAGTATACTCGATCCTTTTATTTTAGATTTTTTTTAATACTTGAGTGTATCACCTGATTTTTTAAACTGAATTAATTAATCACAAACTTTTATGTCTAAACTGACTTTTAAAAAATAGTGATTACTTAAAAACAGATTTGAGTGTCCCAGTTGGTCTTTTGAGATAGAAATTTAACATCATTATTAATGATAATTTAACTATTGTTACATAGTACAGATGGACAAATACAGAAGTTTGCAGATAAAATATATAATTTAGGGCACACTTTTAAGGAAAATAAAACAAAATTAGCTACTCAAAAGATCATTTGTTTTTTAAATGAAAAACGTACATAAAAATTTTAATGTTTAAAAAAGACATACAGATATCAAATACGCATTATTGGGCTGAGGATTTAGCTCAGTGGCATAAGCATCTGCCTGGCAAGGGCAAGGTTGTGAGTTTGATCCTTGGTATCAAAAAATGTCTGTTACACCTTTATATTTCCTAAAATTTCCACCATTATATGGCAATGTTCTTGTCTAATTTTATAGATAATGAATAAAAAGTTTATACAATCTTTTTATGTATAAAGGCTAATTATTTTTCATTTTTAAATTATATTTTATAAAAACATGTTACTTAATACAAATGTTTGGTTTTCTTTTTTTACTACTCACATACTTGTATTTCAAAAAAACAGTTTATTGTATAATTTCCAACTGTGGTGGAGTAACTAATGAGCAACTTGTAACACCCAGCTGAACTGAATCAGCATGGTGCTGGGTGTCAAAAGCCCACCTAAGAATTGTTGCCAATAGCACAAAAGCAGAATTTGAGGGGAAGAGAGTGTGCTATTGATTTTGTCAAGCTGGTTTTCCCAATATTAACTCAGCTGTTCTCATTGTCGGAGGAGCTCAGGTCCTCACTAAGGATGGTTCTTCTCAGGGGAGCTCTGGTCCTTACCTTGAGCTTCACTTTCTGGCCCCAGTGAAGATCCCTCAGCCTGCTGGCACAGATCATTCATCCTGCTGGTAGAGGCTTTCTGGCTTCCTCCACTGACCTTTGCACATTGCAGTGTGCAGATGCTTAATCTAGACAGGCACGAGACATTGTTGTGGGCTGTAGGTCTCCAGCTGGACTCACGGAGGACATTGCCATGGGATCCAGGCCCTCAGCAAGACTATCTCGCACCCTTTTGCATTTGACTTTTTGGGTGAATATTATAAAATAATTGTATAAATTATGCATCCTGTATTAAATATATTCCCTTGTAAACCCTGACTCCAAGACCAACTATAAGAAAAAATGATGTGTGTTATATTGATGATATCTTAGGCAGCATTACAATCATCCCCAATGAGGCTGAATTTCCATTTTTAGTAGGTGTTATAAAACCCTATATCAGGGACCTGGCTTAGATTCCCAGTCTCCCAAACAAGCGTATGTCAAAAACTTAAAATAAATGAGACCAGTGCTATGATTTTAGGGCTCTAGGAGAATCAAAACCCTCTGCAGAGTTTGAGACTCTGGGGGCTAAAACAAGGAATGTCTCTGGGTGGCCCTATTTATTTAGTTTCCAAACAAAGAAGGGGTTAGAGTGGAAAGCCCAAGAAACTGAACAGACCTTTGGAGTGGTTCAAGGACTTTTCCAAGTAACAGATTACATTAATTTAGGAAATGTATCTTAGGAGAAGATCTCCATTTTGCATTTCATTACAGGGGTGAAATTTCTGCAGCTACAGTCTTTATTTAGTTAAGTGGAATTGGAGCTAGGTTTCCTCAGCTGTGACCTTATCTTGCCCTTTAAGGTTTCTTTTTGTTCTTGAGTCAACCATGCCCTGGCCATGCCACAGCCCTGCACATATGTTCAATTCCAGTTTCAATGGCTTCCAACAAACCTATTCTCTGTTTACCATCTTACATGTCTGACAAATGGAAGAGTTTTCCATAGATTAGCTTCTGGGACCCATGCACAATAATATAGTACCTCAGTTCACAAATGCTTCTGTTTGCAAACAATGCAGTTTACAAACAAAAGCATTTGGAAAAATTTTGCTTCAGTCTACAAACTCCACATCAGATGTCAAACACAACCATGACTGTCTTCCCTGCACAAACATACACTCAGCCATCTTCCCCAAAATTGTAAAACAAATTAACTTTGTAAACTAAGGTACCACTGCACTTTAATATGTTTATTCTTATTTCCTAAATAGGTCTAGTGAGAAGTGCCACAGGACAGGCTCATAAAATTTTACAATGTCTGGCTCCAAATCTTCATTTTATAACACCTGGCATGTCACCAGTAAGCAGTAATTTGGAATATTCTTGGAAATAATTATGGAATAACTAGCAATAACTGAGTGGCACATAGAAGTGATTGTGAACTACAAAAATAAGTCCAGTGCACCCAAACTACATGAATACAACACCCAGCTTCTCTTCAGTTAGACTCCCCAAATGCCTATGGCCATTATATTCCTCCTAGCACTTAAAGAAGGCATGGCAAGTGAAAATACAAAGCGAGCTCAGTCTGAGTGCAATAAAAATATCTTTATTTTACAGATTTTATGAAAATATTTGACCAGGTAATAATGTTGGAATCCCTCCCAAGCCTCACAAGAAATCTATGCAAATGAAGAGTAAGCAGCTTTGCTCCACTAGTTTCATTGGAAATGTATCTGTTATAAAAGATGCATTCTACACCACACCAAGAGATGAGTAACAAAGTTTGAAATATGAGGGTTCTAATTAAATATGAGATGGATTTCCTGAAAGTTCTGGTGATTCAGTAGTCAAAAGCTGTTCACTTCATTTTTAGTTTCAAGCCTTTGTTTTAAATATATTGCCACAAGATAAGGGAGTGTGACCGAGGAGGAGGGGAGTAACAGGATTGTGAATATGATTAAAATACATTGTACTCTTGAACCCCTCCTAAAAACATCTAAATATGTGAAACTAGATGGGGTGGCGTGGGGTGAAGAACTGATGGAAGAAATGACTATAGTATGTTACATGCATCCACAATTTTACCAAAATGAAACCCATTAATCTGTACAGCCACTAATAAAAGAGGTAGAAAAATAAGTCACTTCTAAAATCTTCATATGCTAATATCTGCATTTTTATAATGTAAGGAAACCAAAAGCAATTCAAAATCATACATGTCTACATTAAAATATTATTTATAATATCAGATAAACTGGTATCATTGGGTGAAGTCCATATTAAAGAAGAAAAATTTAAAGGAAGCTAAAGTAAACAAACATAAGGCACTCATTTTATTTATCATCTTTAATTATTTTTGATGCTTTCCTAAATTTTTGTTCTATCCTTTGCTAATAACAGAAGAATTTTTCCTATTCTTCATGTTGTCAGGTTATACACAAAGCTCTGGTAGCATGTGGCTACAAAAGCATTTGGTTTTGTTGCCCTAAAAAGAGATAATCAATGTTTTCTCCTTGATTTTTTCCCAATACCATATAATACAAACAAAAGAGCTAGCAAAGAAGCATGTTGGATGAATACTTAAAGAGTCTTCATCAGTACCTCCCTCTCAGCCTCACACCTGTACTGACCAAAAAAGAAAGATCACAGGAAACCAACAACAATTTTTCCCCAGTGAAGTTTTCTCCCCTTCAATTGCTGGTCCATATTTTTTACAGCATTCTTATTCTCAACTTCATTCCTCCACCTTAAAAATCAACAAATTAATAACTTAGCACTGTTCATTTGTTTTCAGGTCACTATTGAATAGAGAAATACATCTACTCATCAAGAAACTCATAATGTAAGAGAGTATATAATTTAATATGTAAAGTTTATAATAAAGTAGAACTTCAAATAGATGCATTTAATCAAAGCATATAAAGTGTCATAAAACAAAACACAAAATGGTTTTCATAATACTAAAGGGTAGTTGGCTAAGACTAACTTTTAGGAAGAGTAATTTGTAAAGCTGGTTTTAAAATCTAATTTTAATTAATCATTAAAGAAAAGGACATTAAATGTTCTTTATATAACAGCATCATTATACCAATAAAATGACAAAGATGCAAAAAAAACTTTGCACAAGATATGATTGTTCTTTAACTGTGCTAGATTTAGAAATTCAATCAGGTGCAAAGAGGGTCACAGTTTGAGGGATGAGTAGAATGATTTGAATGTGAGGGGAAGAGAAACAAAACAGAAGTCATTTGAAAAGAGATTATTTCTAACCAAAATGTAGCATGAGGAAATGGCAGGAAAAAACATTTAAAATAAATGTTGATGACAATAAAATGGAGTAGAAGTTGAACTTAAGATAACCATTTGATGCTCTATATGATGCAATCCCACTGGGAGAAAAACTTACAGATGAATAAAGAAATGGGTGTACTAGTTTAGAAGAGGTAATCGGGCAGTGCAATTAACATCATATCAAGTGTAGAGAGGAAGGATCAGAGACACAGAAATGCATTCTATTGTTAGAATTCCCTGTGCTGAAGCATTTTTCAGCTCTAGAAAAGTTTATTTTGACCTAAGGAATTCTCTTATTATTAATCATATGAAATCACATTTTATGTAAGACTTTGTTGTTTCTTACTTTGATGAATTTGACCTATGGTGTTCTTCATAATGGGGTTTATTCACATAATTTATTAAGTGGTTTCTATGTGTCGAGAACTATGTCAATTATTTTCTATCCATCTTATCTTATTTCATGCTTATAGCAATCTCTTCTAATTTTACAGGAGATGAAATTTAAGCCTACAAGTGGCCATTTGCCTTAGGCTATACAATAAGTAAGTGGCAGAGAAAGAATTTGAATTCAGGCTGTCTCATTCTGACAACTATGCTATGCTGTCGTAAGGAATAAATCAAGAACTTTCTGATCTTTGCAACACAAATCATGAAACCAGAAAGCAATGATGTGGTACCATATATTCAATGTGTTGAAAAATAAAGCCTGCTACCCAAGAATTTTATATCCAGCAAAACAAACATTCAAAATCTAAAAGATAAATTAAGATATTATCAGGTAAGCAACAACTGAAACACCTATCTTCTAGCAGATCAATCCTACAAGAAATATAAAAAGAGTCCTTCAGCCAAAATGAAGAGTATTAGACTAACTCTAGCGCACAAGAGCAAAGAGCAGTGAACAAACCAAAGAGTCAAACCCAAAATGTATTTGTGAGGTTTTTTTTTAATTTAGTTTTTCAAAAGCCTTCTCTGACCTGCCCAGAGGATAAGTTCTGCAATCTTAGGAATGATTTTATTTATTTTGTTTTGCAGTCCTGGGGATTGAAGTCAGGTACCCAAAGCCTCCTATAAACCAGGCAAGTGTAGCATCATTGACCCACATTTCCAGTATTTTTCTCTTTCTCATTAATTTCTCTCTCTCTCTCTCTCTCTCTCTCTCTCGCTCTCGCTCTCGCTCTCGCTCTCGCTCTCGCTCTCGCTCTCTCTCTCTCTCCCCCTTTGGCTCACTTGCTCTCACTCTCTTTCTCTTTCTCCCTTGTTCTCTCCGTGTGTGTGTGTGTGTGTGTGTGTGTGTGTCTCCTCTCTCTCTCCCCTCCCCCCTCATTTCTCTCCCTTCTCTCCTCACTCCTTTTCATGGCTATAAAATAGCCTGAATGAAGCCACAGAGGATTTCATTATGATGTTTACAGTGTGCTTTTCATTGGGTAATTCTCTATATCAGCAGATGGCTTAATGCTTAAGTATCCAAATCATGACCAGCTTTGCTTTTCATAGGAAACTTCTTTATACTGAAGGACACTATTGTGGCACTCTTCTGACCTGTGTCTAAGATTCATGCCAAGAAAGCCACTCTTCTCTGGAAAGGGTTAGTAGAAAAGGTAGATTCAAGTGCATTGGTTAGGGGAGATGCAAGGGGGGCAGCAACACAAAACACATGAAGTAACAGAAACAGTTTATTACTTACAGATCCAGAAAAGAAAAGATTACCAATAAAGGTTGACGAGAAGGCTTTAGGGTTATTCTAAAGTCAGGAGGTGAGGAACCATGAAATGGTGACATATATTATTGAGGCAGCACTGCACAGAAAGATCTTATTGGTGGGTTTAATAAACAGACGCAAGTAGCGTGACAGCATTCTGTGACTCAGGAGTGGACACTGAAGCATATCTGCACAGTCCATGTCGAGTAGGGCAGCAAGGTGGTAAGTCCAATAGGTTTTATTTATTATATGTCCATTAGGGAAGTAGTTACTAGAGGGCAGTTGAGCAGGACAGATACCTGCATTGACCACATGGAGCTATGGCAGAAGGCAGAGAGCTGGACACAATGGCAAACATGAGAAGTCTTACTTTTGATATGAGGAAGTTAACCTGCGTCTCGTAATGAAAACCAAGGCAATATAAATTTAGAACTATCCACTAGCGTTTGTCCATGGCAATGGAAAATGCTATAGTCTGGTAATTCTGCATACTGGGTGGTTTAAACAACAAAAAAATTATTTTCTCACATTTCCGGAAGCTACAGATTCAGGACGGAAGTACTTGCTGATTCAGTTTCTAAAGAGGACTCTTCCTGGCTTGCAGATGGCCACATTCTGGCTACAAGTATGTCCTCATGTGCAGGGAGTGCGGAAGAGATAAGACTGGACTTTCTTCTTACAAGAACACTAATCTGATGGATCAAATTTCCAGATTTCTGATCTCATTTAGCCTCAGTTACTTCCTTAGAGGTCCTACATCCATACACAACCTCACAGGAAGTTAGGATTGGCAATTTGTAGAAGGATCCAGATACTCAGTTCATTGCCAACAACATTCTCTGTTGGATTCTTCCTTTTGTTTCCATCAGAGAATTCTGAGTTCTTACCTTTCCCTTACTAAGATCACTTTCCAAATAATCTGTTTGTACACAGGTAGATCAAGTTTTCATTCCTTCCCTCTCCCTCAGGCAGGCATTGCTTTCAGGAATTTCCATTGCAGAGTTATTTGTGATAGGTAGGAGTAAAACAGAGAAAAAAGAAAAGAAAGAAAACTAAATGTTACTTGACATAAGAATAGAACAATAAATTGTGGTATGTAAATAATAGAATTAATTACTATGACTTAAAATGACTTAAGCAAATTGAAGGATACATACCATATTATCCCTTTTATATGGAGTTCAAAACAGACAAAACAATATGTTTTGTTTAGGAAATTGGTTCACATGTGGTAAAACTGTAAAGAAATTAAGAAAATTAAAAGCATATCTTTTAGTGGTTAGCCCTAGGGATGAAAAACAAGAGGCCTCCACAGTCATTTGAAATGTATTTCTTAACCTGAGTAGTGAGTACATGTGTGTTTAGTATTACTATTATTTTTACATCACGCATATCTTCATAGATTTTTGTTAATATGTATTGCTCATACACTTTGAAGTAGTTAAATAGTTGAAAACAACAAATTAGCTTGAAGCACGCAAAACTTAAAATGCAAGTTTTGTTATATGGATGCATTCATTTAACTTTTCTAAAAACTCAAACAGCAAAATTATTTTTACCAACTTTTGAATTCAACAAGAGAGAATTCTAGGAAAAAGCGCTTCTAGTCTACATACCATATATATTCTAACAACAGGAAAGAATTTGTTGAGAATGACTTTCAGGATGAAATCAATTTATAATGCACCATCTAGGTGGCTGCCAAACTTTAGTGGGTGAAGCTCTAAATCAAGCAGCAACAAACCTAACACGACTTTTTTTCTTCCCTTTCACATTCCAGGTTCTGCTAACTGGATACAAGCCAAGATCTTTAGATGACAACGTTTTTTGTTCCATAAAATGAAGACAATTCTTCCTGTCTCCCAAATAGAGGTTATGAGGATTAATCTGTCCATAAAGCATTTGGAGGTCCCTGTAATAAAAAGCAAAACCGTATATAAAGTTTGTTGTATTTTACAGATTTGAGTTTGCCAGACCAGTTACCTTGAATCTATTTATTCCTTAGGAATTAGGCCTGTGGTTTAAGATGCCACGACATCACCCCTGTGGTTTGATCCAAGGGATTCACAAGCTTGAATGACTAGGCTTCCAGTTGACATGGTTACTTAAGGGCAACCACAGCAATTTCCTACTTAACTATTTCTGCATGTGTTTACCCTCCCTAAAATGAGGCTGAAATTTAAAATATGAGCTTGTTACTATTTACTCCTAGATACCACCCTAGAGGTGGAATGGGATGAACCATACTGTTGCTTTAATTTACAAACTGAAATGTGTCCGAGAATATACGTACAAAAATTTATCTCAAAAAAAAAAAGATTCACCTGACCTAGTTAAGAATGCTTTTTTCAAAATTAAAAATCATAGAATTACAGTTTACTGGTTACATAGTGTGTCTATATTAGTATCTGCAATTAGATTTAGGAATAAAATACATTTTAACAATTCACACTGGTCTGCTTTATAAATTCATAAACAGTTGCTATTCACTGTTTTGTAAAGATGTTTTATTTTCACGATTTAAGTCACTAAAAGTATAATACCATGCCACAAATTTCTGCAACCTCCATATTGGGAGATTTCAGGTTTTAGCTTTCAGAGTCATTGAAGCAACCTGGTTATTTCCTTTCTGTTTTCAGTTTAATGGTAGCTCAAAATGTTTTAATAGGCTCACTTTTCTTTCTATCCAATTACCACTATTCATGTTTTTATTCCTTCAACATTCATTAAGTACCTGCCTATTCTGTTCGAAGCTTTGCTGTGTAGAGCTGCCAATGACACCTTTTCCTATCTTCAAAGATATGCATCCTCCAGTGGGCAAGACAAAGGACTAAGCAAGTGGGTATGATTCAGCACCCTTTAATGAAACCAAAAGTTTAAAAAATATGGAAAGTATTTTTGTAGCATCCACATGGGAACACTCGTATCACATCATTAGGCAAAACTTCCCCATGGCTTCTGGAATTTTTGTGATAAACTTGTAGTTCATATCCACAACCTTTCCCGAATGTCCTCATTCTCTGCCACCACCATTACACCCCTGCTCTGCAGCCAAGTGATGCTGCACAGCTCAAGTGACATAGGTGTCACTCCTCTTTTGCCATGCTGTGCCTTCTGCTGACACTTGCTTTTTTGCTCAGTGATTCTTGTTCAACAGGTCTCGGCCTAGGAGTGCATCCTCTCTAAAAACACTCTTCTGATTCCTTTGATTGTATTTAAATGTCAGTCCTCTTTGTTCCCATGGAATCGTGTACATGTTACTCATCCGGCATTTGTGGTTCACTTTCTTTTTCCTCACAGACTACTCAGTGCCCACAAACAACACTATCAGACATTTCTTTGATGCCGTTACCTCTCCCTGTGCTTTTTCCATAGTATCTGCTCAGGAAACTCTGTGACCTTATGCTTACCTTGTAAATAAATCAGTATACAGAAAATGATAGAAGAAAACACAGAGAACTCCAAGAGCACGTAGGTGAAGCACATATCTCAAAACGGATTTGACTTCAGGAGAGCAGGCAAGGGTTGAAGGCTTTCCTATCGAGATGGTGTCTCATGTGTGGTCTTTGAAGAGTGGCAGAGTAAAATAAGTGCGACGGGGGAGAAAGGAATGTTCATAATGGGTTAGTGTCTCCATGAATGACACCATGGATCAATAATGGCCCAGAAGTGAGTGTGTCCAGTCTCCCAAGGGAATGCACCAAAAAAGCACGACTTGCTCCCTCTTTTGGTCGATCCATTGTGTCAACTTGAGCAGTTTAGAAGTTTACCTGAGAGACTCAGCAGCGAAGGCAGGATCCTTACTTTGTACATATGCTCATCCTTTGCGGGAAGAGGGCACAGAGATTTTGTGAACACTGCATCCACCGTGGGGGGAGATGGCCTGTTTACAGTGTAAGGGAAGATAGGAGGTTTGCTCTTCTCTCCCTTTTGCCCTGATGCCATGCCACCCTGCCTTGCGGTCAGCTGATTACAGACTGAAATCTCCACAAACTGTGTGCTAAATGCCTTTCCTTTCTGCATTTTGAGCGTCAGCTATTTTGTCTCAGCAATGAGAGAAAAGTCACCAAGACACTCCTGCTGATGCTACCTGCCACAATATCTGAGCGCACAGGTGAGCTCAGCTCCTCTTCACACTCCGCTTGTGGTTTCCTTCCTCCCAGTCTCTCCTCCCCTGCCTGTCTGCTTCTCTAGGGCTCTCTCCTCCCATCCCTGTCTGTCTTCATTTATATTCCTCTCTGCTCTTAAAAAATGGCTCATTACATTTGGAACTTAAGAGTGTCCTGATCCACTCCATTTTAGAGAAGAGGAACATGAGATTCAAAACTGATACAGTTCCTCTAGCCTCTCACGGAAATTATTCTTAGTGTGGTAGCAAAAATAAAGTAGGACCCAGTCTCTCAACTTCTAATGTAATAGTTTCAGACTCTCTGTTATCAAGCTGCTACAATCTTATACCTATGGAATTTTAAAAATATATTTAGGCCAGGAGAATCGTTTCAAAACACTCTCCATCACAGCATGACAAGCGTTTTTCTCCATATGAACTATGATATTGACTTTCCAGAGATTGAAACATATGAATGCAGAGCATATCATTTTTTGAACAATATATGTGTATAGCATGAATCTTTCTTTCTTTTAAACTATATTTCTATATCAAAACACCACATGTATAATTGTAAGAAATTATATTAATGTCTAGCATACACATTCATCTTAGAAATTCCATCCTAAGGATATCCTGTCCATATAAATTAAGAGTGTATTAGTCTATTTCCTGTTAAGGGTAATCAAATATCTGAAACTTGACATTTGACAAAGAAAGGAGGCTTACTCAGCTCAAAGTTTGGAAGTTCAAAGATATAGTGCTAGCATCAGCTCAGGTCTAATGAGGACTCCATGGCAAATGGCATCAAGGAAAGAATTAGAGGGAGAGAGAGAGAAAGAGAGAGAGAAAGAGAAAGAGAGAGAGAGATTCTCTCATTCTCTCGTGGTTAGACAGGAAATCAGAGAAGCAGGGTCAAGCATGGTTTTTTATAACAACCTTCTTTTAAGAACCAAGGTCCCATGAGAACTGTACCAATACCTCATAAGAGCAACACCCCCAATAACCTATTTACTCCCCATTAGACCTCACCTCTAAAAGGTACTATAGCACTTCCCTACATCTCCACCCTAAGGATCATGCTTCCAATGCAGGACTCTCAGAAGGACACACACAGACTGTCCAAAGCACAACCCAGGAGAATGAAGAAGAGCATTAGAGCTAGCATGGCATTTGAGAAACCATTCATTTTATATATCACGTCACCTCTTCAGTAAAATTATTAAAGTCTTGAAATGTTTGGTATGGAATGATCTTTGGTGGAAACTGACAAATGACAGTTTGCTTAAACTTGGTTTAAAACATTGTGGGAGTTGCTATGGTTGCCTGAGCAACATCCATCGTCTTTACCAAGAGAACATCATTTTTTCTTCAGGGTGAAAATGTGTCCAGGCTCACAGCTCTCACCAGTGAGGCACAGTTGGTGGATGATGGGATTTTGGCTTCCCCGTGCAGGTGCAGACTCAAATTTTCCTTTTTCTTTCCTAGAGTATGAGCAAAAGATTGAAGGCAAAGTGGCTTCATCTTATAATAAGGAGAAAATCAACACGCTGAGCATGAAGCAACAGGAAGGTTGAAAAGAGCGCGAGGCAATGGTGACATTTCAGAACCAGGTTGAAAAAATATACCCATTTCATGAAATCATTGCTGTTGTATTGTCCCTATGCTGATAAAAAGCTGTGGAGTCCTTTGTCTAGCTGTGGTTTTTTGTTTGTGTTCTGGGGTGTGTGTGGAGTTGAATCCAGAGCCTTCTCACAGAGTTATGTCCCCAGCCTTTTAAAATTTGTTTTTATCTTGAGATAGGGTCTCACTGAGATGTTGTTTCCCAGGTTGGGTTCAAACTTGCAATCTGCCTGCCTCAGGCTACTAGTGTGCTAGGGTTATAGGAATGCACTCTCATGGCTGATTTAAAAGCCGGTTTTAACTAATAAATATACACAAACATAACAGAGGAAAGAAGGACCATGAAGAAGTAAGCAGGAGGAAAATTTGCAGGAATCATGGGAAGGGCTTTAGATTCTTACCAACCTTGAATTGTGCAGTTCAAACAAGTTTTACTAAAAAAAAACCAGAGAAAAACAGAGGATCTATTGTACATATTTGCAAGATAGTATAGTAAGAATTTCAGTTTAGACTATATCTATGCTTATCTTAAAACTTCAGTATATTTGGGTAAGACAATAGATCTTAGAAGGTTGAAATAAAGAGAATCTACTACATGAGTGTCCAAGAAGCCTTCTGGAAAGGAATTTATTCTAAAACAAAAAATATATGCATGTAGGTTGTGCCCAGGGTATTGGAGTTTCTGTCAGAAAAAAGAAACTTATACACAGTATTCTTGTATTCAATTGCTCTCTGGACCAGTTCTCCAGGACTCCTGCCTGAGTCTTAGGATAAAGAGGCTACAAAAGTAAAGAGTAAGGCTAAAGATCATTCTTCCCCTAAACAGTACCCAAGAATGTTTAGCACTAAAAGTTTCAAAACGCTTAGTACCACCTGTGATAGGAACACTCGTGATCAAGGCAATCACTGCAATTGTCACCAAAACATTGCTGAAAGTGACAGGGGTTGCAACGATGACTTCAGTGCCCTCAAGTGCAGCCATTAGACATGCAGGTGCTGCCCTCCAAATGTCCCCTCAACATAGCACAACTATAGACACTGTGTATGGTCGTCACCACACTAAAGATGTCCCTTGTCTTAAGACTCCTAACACCAGTTTATTCAAACTAATCTAGGAATTAACCTTGAAGGGATTCTGCAGATGTAATTAAGATTACCATCAGTTTGCCTGAAGGTAGTTTGGACCCAAGGTAATCAGATCCTAAAAATCAAAGCAGGTCAAAGAGTGAAGTAGAAGAAATGAGGCAGAAGGACAGGTCAGAAAGAAAAAAAGTATAAGAAGGACCTGACTATTTCTGCTTTAATAATGAAGGGGACAAGAGCAGAGAATGTAGGTGGTCTTTAGAAGCTGAGAATGTTCCCGCAATAGCCAGGAAGGAGCAAATTCTTGGTTCAATAGTCACCTAAAACAGTATCGCAAACAACCTCAAACAGCTTAAAAACAACTTTTCTTCCAAGCTTCCAGTACGGAAGGTAACCTTCCTGATACCTTGCTTTTTCAACCAGTGAGGTCCACGGTAATACTACTAATCTATTAAACGAGGAATAATAAATTTTATATTAACCCTTTAAGTTTGTAGAATTGACTATGATGACAACAGGAAACTAGTACATAATCCTTTTTTTCTTTTTGGATTTATTTCTTTATATATCTGTTTATTCTGCTAAACTCCTGTATAGGCCAAGAATATCTTATCTTGTTGTTGTTGTTGTTGTTGTTGTTGTTGTTATTTATTTACTATTTTTTCCTGGACAAGACTCATCTATGTATTTTCTTTCTGGATATAATATTTCAAAGGTCTTTCTTTTAAAATAGTTATAATTTGTTTGTAAATATTTGGAAGAATGATAGCTGAAAGTGATTATTACTAAGCTCCTTTGTCCAAGGGAAAGTAAAGTCTAACCTAATTTGCGTTTTAAATAACAAAAGTTGCACTTAAATTAGGCACGTACATGTTGCTCATTTACAGTGCTGAGTCTGTTTACTTTAACTGCTCCTCACTATAATATTTCTTGAGAAAGTAGCAGAGGTACTGTTGCGCCTTCTTTGGTGATTTAAACTTGTTCTGATTATCTTCCCCTAATTTTATTGTATATTTTCTTTGTAATTTTATTGCTTTCACATTTTTATTGAATTCATATTCTCAGTAGAAAATATACTCTTGTTTTTAAAAAATATTAGGCAGAAAAACACTTATACTAAAACCCATTAAACTGAAAACCATTGTTTCTTTTTTAAATGATGTTTGGAAAGATAAAATGGCATGTTTGATACCGATGAAAAATGAATAGATGCTAAAGATATTCTCTAACTTGTTATCAGTAAAGGAACTGGTAAGATGTTAAAATCCATTCAAAAGGGAACACAAAGAGCGTCACATTTATGAATCAGAAATATTGAAATGAACATGCAAAGCGAGGCAAAATTGCTTCTTCCATAGTTGAAAGGGGAGTCTCTTGAGTATCCACCTGACTGAATTTGTTTGCATGGCCATAGTAAAGAATTCATTTGCATTTTTATCATTTATCTAGAACTACTGTAGTGTAAGATGGTTCAAAGGCAAAGAAAAGAGGCCCCCTAGGAATATAAATCACTAGAAAGTGTGTACTCTGAACAGTGTATTAATTTCCACTGAAACACAAAATTTCATTTGATTGATTAATTTACTTACTTACCTATTTATTCCAGTACTGAGCACGGAACCCAAGGCCTTCACATTGAGCTACTTCTCTGGTCCTTTTTTTAAAAAATTATTATTGTTTTACTCTGACACAGTGTCTCATTGCTAAGTTGACCATGCTAAGCTCAGACTTGTGGTTCTTCTGCGTCAGCCTCGCAGAATACTGGGATCCAGGTATGCGCCGCCATGGCTGGCTTCATCTTTTATGTGCCCTACTTTTTAAAGCATGATTGTAGAAATGGAAATCACAAAATGTTTTTGAGCAGGGAAATAGGTAATAGGTTTATCAGATACCTTTAGGTTGAAGTAGAAAGCTTTGGAGCTAGTGGGTAGTGACACTAGTTTGACATTTTTCAACATTTTACTAGTATATAAATATATACATAATAAATATATCCATTGCAGGAAATTGGTTCATAGACATAGCACATCTTAATCCTTTGTACTTCCCCTTTCCCTCCCCTACCTTCTATCTTCCTTCACCCCCAATCCTATTTTAAGAGGTCTGGGTACAAAGTGTATAACACACGTAGCTCAGAATGGAAAATGATAACCAAGTAAAGATAATTTCACAAAGGGGTGAATAATATATTCCTCCTAAATTAAAAGGGAAAGGCAGGGAAGAAAAACAGGTCAATGATTCTGAGAAGCTTAGATCTGGACTCCTAGGACAGTCTTGAATATTACTGTTAAGAAAAATAGAGAAATTGTGGGGTACAACAGATGCTGAATATATCAGGAAGAAATTCATATTTGTCCATTTAAAGATGATGTTATCACATCCATATCAAAACTCTTTAAGTGCTGGAGGAATTTGGACCTGAATTTCCCAGATTAACTAACTCCATGCCTGTTGGAAATCCTCTATACCTCCCTCCTCTGAGTACAACCTATCTCTACCAGTAATATCAATTATTAGGTGTTTGATTTCTAAATGAGTTCAGGACCCTAGGCAAGAAAGGGGATGTTAACTTACAATGTGAAAACCTTAATATGAACAGTCACAATTATGCTCCTTTTTTAAAATTTGACATTGATTTGCTATTTTATCAATCAACAATATTCTAAATTTTTCTTCTTTTTCCTTCCCCAGACCAAGTTTTTGGGGAAGGATAATTCATTCTCCTTTCTTTTTCTGCCACTTTTTTTTTATTTTGAAGAGACTAAAACCAAATGAGACAAAACAAAATAGAGTCAATCAGAACAAAAGGATGAGCATGGTACATGACTTAAAAACAAAATACAAGGAGATCAATACTGGCTATCATAATGACTCTTGTTATCTTCAAAAGAATTGCCCATATCATCAGGCATAATAAAATTGAATAACACAGTAGAGAACAAAACCAATAAAAACAAAACACTGGAGACATTATAAGACTTCAAAAGATAATGGTCAAACCACAATGGGTATCATGGTGTATCTTATTGTCTTCAAAGTAGTTACCTAAACCGTCAGACTTGATACTATCAAACAAAACAGAATAGAATAAAAAGCAGTCTAAATTAAACAATGAAAGCAATACAGGGCTTCAAATCAAGCTAATAGGAAATCAAAAATGGTTACCATAATATATCCTGCTATCTTTGGAATAGCTGTCCATGCCATCAAATCTAATACAAGTAGACAAACTGAAACAGAATAAAAACAAACTAAACAGAACAATGAAAACAATATGGGTTTCAAATCATGATCATACATCATGGCCACTGCCTTCCCTTTTTAGACAAATATCAATGGCCACTGCCTTCCCTTTTTAGACAATTCCTCTCCTTTCACTTTCACAGGGTACATTGTATATTTTGTATCCCGCTAACTCCTTTAGTTTTTTTTTACTAGGGAGGCAACCCACTATTCACCTAGGTGACTCTGAACCTTCTTACCCCTGAGCATGATCTCAAGTTGCATCCATTTACCTACAAGAGCCTCAACGTTATCTTTTTTTATAGCTGAGTAGTTTTCCATTGTATAAAAGTTTCATGGCTTTCTAACCAATCTGCAGCTGATGGGCAAGCCACCCCCACTTTTTCTGGTTACCTGTCACATAGAACATTGTTTTCTCATCCTTGACTTTCAGTCTATAAACCTCCTTTCAAGTTAAATGTATTTCTTATATAAAGTATATTGATGGACCCTATCTCCTGATCCACTCTACCTGTGTTTCTTTTTATTGGTGAATTGAGGCCATCTATATTAGTGATTATGGCCAATCTTCTCTGCCTCACCTCTGCCATGCTATTTTTCTGCCCTTGGTTGCCTACTTTTCCCCTTCATTTCACTGTCTTCCCTGTTCAGTGAGCCCCCTCTGCTGCTGTTCCTGAAACCACGGTCTTTTACATCTCTCTAGTATGTCTGTTAGTATTTTTTGTAGAGTTGATTTGGTGGTCATGAATTCCTTCAGTTGTCCTTTGCCATGGACAAATATGTTGTTTCTCCATCAGTTTTGAAAGATAGTTTTGCAGGGTACATCAATCTGGGATGGAGGTTATTTTCTAAAGGACTTGGAATACTTCACTCCAAGCTCTTCTTGATTTGATGGTCTGTGTCAAGAAGTCTGTCATGATTGTGATGGGTTTTCCTTTATAGGTGATCTGCTTCTTTTCTCTTACAGCTTTTAATATTCTGTTCTTGTGTGGAGTTTCTGGGATCTTGATTATTATATGTCTGGGTTTTGGTTATAGCTGGCTGGAGTTCTGTATGCCTCATTTATCTGAATATCATTTCCTTTTCCTATGCTTGGGAAGTTTTCTTTAATTATTTCTGTAAATAGCCTTTGTATTTCATTTGTGTTTAGTCCAGCTTTTTCACTCACATTTTTTATTCTTAAGTTATACTTCTTGTCATCTTGTATCCTTTGTATTGCTACTTTCTGATTCCTTGTTATTTTTAAGAGATCTTTCCTTTCATGATCACACATTGCAAATCTATCTTCAAGTTTTGAAAGTCTAACTTTAGTTTCTTTCAAGCAGTTTTGCCAGCTTTTAATGGAGTTTTTAATTTCCTTGTAATCTCTTCAAATCTGTTTCATATATTCTAAATCATTTTTATATTCTTCACTGAAGGTTTCCATCATTTTTCTATGTTCCTCTATTCTTCCATCTTTGTCTTCTTTAGAGGTGCTTAGCAATTCCTTTATTATGTTACTCATTTCTTCT